>VYZT01016129.1:0-13825 GCA_013400735.1 Pomatostomus ruficeps
TCCCATCCCTGCATCCTTCCAGGCTCTGCATCCTCGCATCCTCCCTTGCCCTGCATCCTCCCCATCGCTGCATCCCTGCATCCCCTCCGTTCCCAACCCCATCCCCGCTTCCCCCCATCCCGATCCTCTCTCCACGCCCCCGTCTCCATCCCCATCGCTGCCCCCCGTCCATCCCCGCCTTTCCCGGCTCCCCTGTGCCGCGGGCTGGCAGTGGTACAGCCCTGCCTGCAGCGCCCGCTGCTCCGGGGACGCTGCTGGAAGGTGAAGGCAGCGGCTGCGGGGGCTGCGGGGGCTGCGGCGGCCGCGGCCAGCCCCGACACCTCCCGGGAGAAGCGCTGGAAGGGACCCCGAGCCCAGCTCCGTCCCGATCGCTGCCGCGCTCCAGGCAGGAGCCATGACCCAGGGAAAGGTAGGAGGGAGGCCGGAGCGGGCAGGATGAGCCCGTCCCTGTTGCATAACGGCGCGTTCGGAGGAGGAAAGGGGGGCGGAGGGACGGGATTTAGGGCACAAAGCACAGGATGGAGCGGGGAGCTGGGGACCCCTGCACGGACCCTGCGATGGGGGCGGATGAGGCTGGGGGCTGGAAGGGGTTGGGGGCTGGTTTTGGGTTTGAGGGGCTGGTTTTGGGGTTGGGGGGCTGGTTTAGGGGTGATTTTGGAATTGGAGGCTGGTTTGGGGTTGGTTTTGGGACAAGGGGTTGGTTTAGGGGTGATGGATGCACAGCTCAGACCCTGGTGGACCTGTGGCCGTTCCCCCCGCCCCGTCCCGGCTGCCGGAGGGCTCCGTGAGCTGTTTGTGCTTCCCCCTCCCTGTCCCCACCTGGCAGCGCCTGGCACTGCCCCAGCACCTCCTGCCCGGCCCAGGAGCCCTGGATTTTGTGGATTTTGGGGTTCTGCGCTGCTCTCGGACCGGGGAGGGGGGTTTGTGCATCCTCTGCCAGCTCATGCACCATCGCCATGGCAACGCTCGGGATGCGGCTCCATCCCTCTGGATCTCCTTGGATATCTGGGGGGGGGGGCTCGCATGATCTCGGCCCCCTAAACCCAAGGGCCAGGGAAGGAGAGGGAAGGGCAGGGAAGGGCAGTCCCTGGGGGCTGGCAGGGGGGTGGCACAGCTGGATCTGCCCCTGGGACACATCCCTGCCGGGCCCCTCCTGCGTTCGCAGGGCCCGCGACCCCTTGAGCTGAAGCCCCTCTCGCTCCCTGCCGTGTCAGTGCCTTTGGGCAGTAATTTGTTCGTTCGGGCTCGTTGTGATTCCAGCCCCGCTGCCCCGGGGTCTGTGCGGACGCCGCTCCCGGTGCTGAGCTGGCTCCGCCTTGGCAGCAAAGGAGCCCGGGCTGGCAGCTGATCCCGGGCTGCTCTGGAAGGTTACAGGGATCGTGTTCCCAAGGAGAGGCGAGTGCTCAGGTGGCCCCAGGCTGGCTCCTTGCTGCGATCCCCAGTCCCTCGAGTGCCGGGAAGCAGCAGAGCTGAGCCTCCACACGCGCAGAGAGGAAGGAGCCGGGAGAAAATTCCGGAGGGCCAAACCAGAGCATTCCTGGGAGCGACTCCCCCAGATGGGTGTAAACGGGAATGAAGGGTTCAGGATTTTCCAGGAGCTGAAAGCTCTTTTTACGGGGCAATGTAGGAAGTTTGATGAAAAGCAGAGAATTCTTCGGATGTTTTTGGTGTCACGTTGAGCCCTGGGCACCGCAGGGGCTCCGTGTCTCCCCTCAGACCTCCCTGCCTGGAACTTCTCATCCCAACAACACCTCAGGGGCTTTCCCATCTCCCCTCAGCCATGCACGCCCCTTCCCGGGGGTCCATGTCCAGTCCCCAGGAGCTGCTGGGTGTCTCCCAGTTCCTGACCCCTTTTCCAGCAGAGCCCCCCTCGTGTCCATGCCAGGTTCTCCTTCAGGTTGGTTCCTGGCGTGGTTTTACTCAGATCTCTCTCTCTCTTTCCCCCTTTCTGTGCAGCTCTCCGTGAACAGCAAACCCCCCAGCTCCGAGGGGCAGGGGGACAAGAAGGACAATGCCACGGCCCCCCCGGCCCCTCCGTCCTATGAGGAGGCGACAGCGGGAGAAGGGATGAAATCCGGGGCTTTCCCTGCCCCGCCGGCGGCCCCGCTCCACCCCAGCTGGGCTTACGTCGATCCCAGTGAGTCCTTCCATGGCTGTGCTGGGGTGAGCCCCTCTGAGAGGGGACAGAGATCCCCGGGACTGGAGAGGAGGAACAGGGATAAGGGAGGGACCAGGGATAAGGGGGGGAAACAGGGATAAGGGCAGGACCAGGGCTGTGATGCCCAGTTTGGTCCAGGGTAGAGCTGCAGCTGTGAGCTGTGTGAGCCTCAGTCTGCATGGGAGCATCTCCATGGAGGTGTAGAAGTCTCCATCTACACCCGAAAGTCTCTTTTATCTGCAGATAAAAGCCTGAATCCATAAATAAAAGCCATTCCAGCCATCCCTGAGACCTCACCCCCTTCCAGACATGGGAATAAACTCCTTCCCAGTCCCACGGTGGGAGAAATCCTGCCCTGGGTGATCCCCAGGCTGGAGGGAAAGTCCTGGAGCAGCTACAGGGATCCCCCCATCCCCACCCCCTCCTGCAGCTCCCGCTCAGCCCCAGCTCTCAGAGCAGCTGAGGTGGCACAATTGGTGTCACAGTTGGTGTCACAGCCCCGAGTGTGGCTGCTGGCAGCTGGTGGCTGAGCCAGGGAGGCTGGAACGCAGCTGGAGCCCCAGGCTGGATTGTTCCAGCATCCTCATGGCCATTCCTGGGCAAACCAACAGCTTTCCCAGCACCCGGGAGCTCCCTGGAGCTTCTCCTGGGCTGTGGCAAAGGACAAAGCTCTGGCTGGGGCCGGGGAATGGTTCTGGGCCTGCAAATGGGGCTGGATGGGGATGGGGTGGCTGGGAAGTGACCCTGGGGGTGGCCAGGGGCTCGCTCAGCACAGTTCCAGCTGGAGAAAATGCTGGAAGAATGGGATTTAGCTCAGACTCCTGAGCCGTCGCCCTGCTCCATCCTCTGCTGCCTGTTCAGCCCAGCTGCAGGGACGGGGTGCTTGGGGAAGGGGAAAGGGTGAAAACTCCCCCTGGCATGTCTGTGCCTGCACATTCCAGTGGTTTCTCAGGCTTTTCCCTAAGGAACAGAGGGGATAAACCCCCCTCCCTCCCCCAGTGGCCCTGACAACTTCTGGACCTTTCTGATGTCACGATGGATTAGGGTGGGCAAGGCCTAAATGGGGTGGGATGGGGTATTTTGGGTTTAGGGGGTGGGATGGGGTATTTTGTGTCTCCATGGGATCTCTCACACCTTACTGGGTGCAACTGGAGAGAAGGGACGTGGATTTGGGGTTGTTTCTGTGACAATGAACTCAGGACACGCTGTCCTGCTGTGGCCTTGGATGGGGGGGACGGATGTGGGGACACTGGGAGGGAGGAGGAGAAAACCCTTTGGATGCTGGGGACATGGCCAGGGAGGGAGGGAGGGAGGAGAGCAAAACCCCTCAGTTCCTCGGAGGCATTAAGGGGCCAGTTTGGTGTTTAGGGGCTGTTTTGGTGTTTAGGGGCCAGTTTGGTGTTTAGGGGCTGTTTTGGTGTTATGGGGCCGGGATTGCTTTGGTGCAGGAGGTTTGGAAGTGTCCCAGGGATTCTCCGGACCCAGTGAGGGATCCAGGAGATCACGCAGGAGGTTCAGCTCCAGTGGGGCAGGAGGGAAGGACCAAGGGATTTATTGACACCAGAACAGCACCAGGGATTTATTTCCTGCCGGGGCACCTATGTGAGGCTCCTGCATTTCAAACGAGTAACTTTTGACCAGGAAAACTGGAGGAATTCACGATCAGGACCTTAAGTTTGGCTTTTGTGGTGTCTGCTCTGAGACTGAGAGGGTCTTTCCTCCATCTTCCTGGGATTTGGGTATCCCTGAGCTCAGAAGCTTTAGGAGGAGGGGAGGTGTCTGTGGAGCAGGCAGGGACGGGAAGGTAAAGCAGGAAAATCACACAAAAATCCTTCCGTGGAAACCAAGCAGGGGGGAATTCAGTGACACTGGAGGGGACGTCAGCAAGGGAAGCAAAGAGTGCACAGAATGATCATGGAATCATGGAATCATGGAATCATGGAATCCTGGAAGGGTTTGGGTGGGATGGGACCTTAAAGCTCATCCCATTCCACCCCTGCCATGGGACACCTCCCACTGTCCCAGGGTGCTCCAAGCCCTGTCCAGCCTGGCCTTGGGCACTGCCAGGGATGGGACAGGGAAAACCAGCAACAGGGGCTTCTGTTCCTGTTTTGGCAAAGCAGAGATGATTTGTGCCGTGATTTGAGGGTTTGGGGGAAGATTTTCCACACTGGTGGCATCGGCGCTGTTTCCTCCTCGCTCAGGCTCGGTGCTTGAGTGTTCCCTGGCTCCCTGCGTGGAGCCGGGATTGAGGGATGGTCCGCAGGGAGCTGCCAGGAGCTGCTCGCGGAGCAGGGACGCTGTTGGCAAAAGCCATGATGCAAACGCAGCTCAGGAGAGCAGCGAGGGAATCTCCTGCTCCCGCTGGGAATGCTGAGTCACGGCTGCTCTGGGGATGCTTTAATACCCGGTGAAAGGAGAGCAAGGGACGATCCCAGCCCCCAGCTGCTGTGGAAGGTTTGGTGTTTCCTCAGACAGGGATCAAGCCTGGTGTCGGGATGGTTCCTGGGAATGTTCCCCTCTGTTCCCAGGGACGGTCCTAACGAGCCGCAGGAGCGGGAAGGGAGCGGGAAACCCGGGAATTTGGGGCACCTGAGCCGTGATCCCTCCCTGGTTCAGGTTCCGGCAGCTGGGGGGGACCGGGGTGGGAGCTGCTCCGTTTGGCCTCTCCGCAGGCACCAGCCCGAGCTACGGCAGCGGAGGGTACCCGGGGGACACGGAGCTGCTCACGACCTTCAGCTGGGACGACCGGAACGTGCGCAGGGTGTTCATCAGGAAGGTGAGGGAGGGACACGGCCCTCGTCCCCCGGGCTGGCAGAGCCCCCAGCCCTCGGAGGGCCCTGGCTGTGCCGGACTCTGGGATCCACAAATCACCTCTCCCTGCAGGTTTACGCCATCCTCATGGTCCAGCTCCTGGTCACCGTCGTCATCGTGGCTTTCTTCACCTTCTGGTGGGTGCTGGGTGTGTCCCGAGCCACCTGGCACCGGGGCCCTGGGAGGTTCCTGGGGGTTGTGTCACACCTGGATTTTTTTCCGAGTATTCCGATAGGAAAGCAAAGCTGAGGGGAGACTCCGAGGTCCCTCAGTCCTTTTGCTCCCATTCCCACCATGCTTGGGATGTGGATTGTCCATCCTGGGTGATCCCCTGGGCCGCTGCCCTTGGGCAGTAGCTGCTGGGTGTTCCCTGTGGGAGTTACCCGATCCCAGCTCCAGGGGCTGGGCTCCCTCCCCTGCTCATCCCCCTCTCCAGCTCGGGTGACCGAGCGCTCTGGGTGTGTGTGGCTAATGTTGCCTCCAGAATAAATAATGGATCACTGCCAGCCCGAGGATTTGGGCTCCCTAATCCCCTGTGGAAGCTGTTCCCGGCCAGCTCCAGTGTGGAACCGGGGGAGCAGTGCTGCCCTTCCCACCTGGCCGCTGGAACTCCTCTCCACGGGCTCAGGCTGCCGAGGGGATTCACCCGGGGCTGGATTTTTATTCCCCACGCTGGGGCTGTTCCCGGGGTTTGCTGAGCAGGGAGCTGTGAGGGATTGGATCTTTCCTGCTCAGGATCTTTCCTTGTGTCTTGCAGTGAACCCGTCAAGGGCTACATCCAGACCCACTCCGCCTGGTACTGGGCTTCCTAGTGAGTATCCCTGGCCTTTCCTGCGGCCCAGCGAGCTCCAGACAGCCGGGGTGGGGCTGTGGGGCTGTGGGAAGGGTCTCCAACACTTCCCAAACACTTCCCTGTCCTGCATGTGAAGAATTGCTCCAAAGTGTCCAGGGGCAACTGGGGAAGGTCATGGAATCACGGAATGGGTTGGGAGGGACCTTAAAGCCCATCCAGTGCCACCCCTGCCATGGCAGGGACACCTCCCGCTGTCCCAGGCTGCTCCAAGCCCTGTCCAGCCTGGCCCTGGACACTTCCAAGGATGGGGAATCCACAGCCTCTCAGGGCAGCCAATCCTTGGGTGAGCCTGAGGGGAGAAGATGGAAAATCTCACCTGAATGAGCAAGAGACACGAGAGAGGCGAATTCCAAACACTGCCCAAAAAACGGCTCTGGAAACCAGGGTGAAAGCATTTCCTGCAGAAAACCAGGGAAAACTGGGGAGTTTCCAGGGAAACAGTGCAGAAACTCCTGTACGAGACCTGGAAGAATGTTCAGGGTACCTTAGAGGTTTGATTTTGGGAATGTCCCCCTGGAAGCTCCAAAAACCTCCTTGCAGAGCATCCAGGCAAACACTGCAGCACCCCATATATGGAAGGATGTTTAGGGTACCAGGGAGGCTGAATTTTGGGATTTCCCCTTGGGAAGCCAGGTGGTTGCTGGGGATTCCATTAGGTGACATCCAACAGGTGTGTGGGGTGGATTTGGAGGCGATGGGATGTTCCCGGCCATGTCTGAGTGGGGCTGTCCCTCCTGGGGCTCCATCCCTGAGCCCCAAGGTTGGGATGCTGTTCCTTGGTGCCCCAAGCCAGTCCGGAACGGAACTCCCATGCGCTGGGATCTCCCGGCCCCGCGGTTTCCGGGTTGCTGGCGGGGTCAGTGCTGCTCATTAAGTGTGAGGTGAACTCGGCTTGAATCAGCTCACACCCAAATCAGGAGCTGCGCCCAGGCCCCGGAGATGAGACACCGGCTTATATAACCTGGGAAATCCCTCCAAGCTGCAGGAACGGGAGCCTCCGGCAGCTCCGTGGCACCAGGAGGGACCCAAAGGTGCTCCAGTGGGCAGCTGGGGCTAGAGAGGCAGCGTCACCTCATGGGGGACAGGGAGAGGACGCTCCTCGGCCCTGCTCAGGTCCCCACCTCGGCCTGTGGGGTCACCTTTTCCAGCTCCCTGCCCAGATGGAGTCTATTCCTCCCTATTTTCCAGTAGGAACACCCTTGGGGCATCTGGAGGGGGTTCTGTCCCCTGGCCATTGTCCCCCTGGCCATTGTCCCCTGGTCATTGTCCCCCTGGTCGTTGTCCCCTGGTCATTGTCCCCCTGGTCATAGTCCTCCTGGTCGTTGTCCCCTGGCCATTGTCCCCTGGCCATTGTCCCCCTGTGCCCAGGTGAGACGCCACCCACAGAGCTGCCCCAGCCCTGGGGCCCAGCACAGGGAGGACCTGGAGCCCCTCTGGAGCCAGGCTGGGAGAGCCAGGGGTGCTCACCTGGAGAGGAGAAGGGAAAGGAGACCTGGGAACTTCCAGTGCCTCAAGGGGCTCCAGGAGCCCTGGAGAGGGATTGGGGCAAGGGGTGGAGGGACAGGACACAGGGAATGGCTTCTCACTGCCAGAGGGCAGGGTTAGATGGGATATTGGGAAGGAATTCCTCCCTGTGAGGGTGGGGAGGTCCTGGAATGGATTTCCCAGAGCAGCTGTGGCTGCCCGTGGATCCCTGGGAGTGTCCAAGGCCAGGCTGGATGGAGCTTGGAGCAGCCTGGGACAGTGGGAGGTGTCCCTGCCATGGCAGGGGTGGGATGGGATGGATTTGAAGGTCCCTTCCCACCCAACCCATTCCATGACTTTAACTTTGTCTGTGTTTTCACTGCCCAGTGAGCCAAGCCCTCCCCTCCATTCCAGCGTCTCCAAATGCTTGTCCTGGTCCGTGCCTGGATCTCCTTCCTAACCAGAGACCTCTGTGAAACAGAACTGGGCACTCCAGGATGTTTTCCCACTGCTGGGGTGGCACCTCAGCAGGAACAAATCCAGGGCACACAAGGGATGGACAACCCCCGGCTCTGTGCTCCCGACAGCCTCTTCCCAGCTGCTCAGCCGTGTCCGCTCCGCCTTTCCTGCTTTCCCAGTGGGAGAGCTGGCCCTGGGTTATCTCTGTGCCCTGCTCGTGGCCCTGGGCTCTGCCGTCACCTCCCTGCCTTGGCCGAGGGTCAGTGGCTATCGGGAGCCATCGGCACGTCCGGAACCGCTGCCCCAGGCGCCCGGGAAAGCAGCGGAGCAGCTTCCAGAGCCTGGAAAAACACCCAGCTGCGGGCGGGAGAGCCTCCCTGAGCTCTGGGGCTGCTGTGCTTGGAGAGGGGTCAAATCCTGGGAGATAAAAACTGCCAGGACCTGGGCGGGGCTGGTTCGGCTCTGCTGAGCTGGGGGGATCCTCCTGCCCTGGGCTCTTCCCTGCCCAGATCCTCCTGCCCTGAGCCCTTCCCTGAGCAGATCCTCCTGCCCTGAGCCCTTCCCTGAGCAGATCCTCCTGCCCTGAGCCCTTCCCTGAGCAGATCCTCCTGCCCTGATCCCTTCCCCGAGCAGATCCTCCTGCCCTGAGCCCTTCCCCGAGCAGATCCTCCTGCCCTGGGCTCTTCCTCAAGCTCTCCTGCAGCAGAATCCTGGAATGGGTTAGGCTGGAGGGACCTTAAAGTCCATCCAGTGCCACCCCTGCCATGGGCAGGGACACCCCCCACTACCCCAGTAATTATCTATTACTGTAATTATCCCTTACTGCCCCGTCCAGCCTGGCCTTGGGCACTTCCAGGGATGGAGAGTCCAAACCTTTCCCTTCCTGGAGGGATGAACCCTGGGAGCAGCTCCCTTGTCCAGCTCAGCCCTTCCAGCCCTGCCTGAGCCCAGCTGCTTTTCCAGCCCTCGGTTTAAGGAGCCTTGATCCCTCCAGGCCGGAAAGTGTTTGGAAATGAGGGGCAAAGTCTGGCACCTCCATGTGAGAAACTCACAGATTCATGGAATCCTGGAATCATGAAGGTTGGAAAAGCCCCCAGAGATCATCGAGTCCAACCATGAACCCCCCACTCAGCACTGACCACGTCCCCTGGTGCCACACCCACAGCCTTTGGACACTTCCAAGGATGCGATTCCACCAATGCCCGGGCAGCTCCTTGTGATCCCTGACCTCCCTTCCACGAGGGAATGTTTCCCAAGAGCCAGCACGAAATTTGTCACTGACACATTTGGGGGCTCTCCTGGGCCTGAACCCGGCCCTGGCTCTGCTCTAAACCCGGCCCTCAGCTTTTCCAGGGATGCTGTGTCCCACCCTGGTGCAGAGGAGGCCCCTGAGGGCAGGAAGGAGTTTAGTGAGAGGGATCAGGGGTAGGAACTGCCTTGATCCACGCCTGCCGTGGTGTCTGAATTCCAACATCCCTAGCCCACGAGAATTCCCATCCCAGGCCGCTTTCCCCCCTGAACTCTCCTTCTCTCCTTGCAGCGCTGTTTTCTTCGTCACCTACCTGATCCTCGCCTGCTGCTCCGGGCCCAGGTAAAGGCGTCGCTCTGGGGTCTGGGACAGCCCAGGGAATGCAGCAGGAATGTTTGCCTCAGGTTTCCAGCCCCTGTTGTGGGGCAGGGATGGGGCTGTGCCGGCACCGGGATGGAGGGGCTGGGGCGGCAGCCGGGTTTTCATGGAATCCTGGAATGGTTTGGGTTGGAAGGGACCTTAAAGCTCACCCAGTGTCACCCGTGCCACGGGCAGGGACAACTCCCACTGTCCCTGAGTGCTCCAAGCCCCGTCCAGCCTGGCCTGGGACACTGCCAGGGATCCAGGGGCAGCCACAGCTGCTCTGGGAAATCCGTTCCAGGTGTTGGAAGCAGCTGTTCCAGCTGTTGGAAGCAGCTGTTCCAGGCCTGGTGCAGCCTCGGGTTGCTGCAGCTCAGGAGTCCAGTTGCAGCTGGGACTTCGCAGCAGAACCTGCCCCGTTTGCAGCTCCGGATTCCGGGAATTAAACGTTCCAGAGGATGCTCCTGTCAGCTCCCGGTGGAGCAGGAACGTCCTGGGCCCCAAACCCCCCTGGCTCCCAGCAGGGTGACTGTGCCCTGCCCCGCACCTGTGCACAGGGCACTCATCACCAGCACGAACATTAATTACCCAGCAGGGTCATTAATTACCCTCATGGCCCTTAATTACCCTCACAGTCACTAATTACCCTCCCTGGCACAGCCCCTGCTGACTGGCCTGTTCCCTTTGCAGGAGATACTTCCCATGGAATCTGATCCTGCTCAGCATCTTTGTGAGTAGCACATCTGGCCAACATCTGCCCTGGGGTCAGAGTGGTTCCAAGGACACACACAGGGCTGGGATTCCTGGGGAAAAGTGGGAATTTCATCCTCCTATTGTCCCATGCTGGGGCTGAGGAGCTGTGGTTGCAGTGGGATTGGAGAAGCTGGAAAAAAGGGAGCCTCTGTTTGTTAAAAAATTACAAAAAATAATCTGTGGAGGCTGGTGGGAACTGGGATTGGAGCTGGGATGGGAGCAGGGATGGGAACTGGGATGTGCTGGGATGGGAACTGCGATGGGATGGGATGGGATGGGATGGGATGGGATGGGATGGGATGGGAGCTCAGATGGGAACAGGGATTGGAGCTGGGATGGGAACATGGATGGGAACCAGGATGGAAACTGGGGTGGGAGCTGGGATGGGAACAGGGATGGGAGCAGGGATGTGCTGGGATGGGAGCTGGGATGGGAGCTGGGATGGGAGCTGGGATGGGAGCTGGGATGTGCNAGGGATGGGAGCTGGGACGGGAGCAGGGATGTGCTGGGATGGGAGCTGGGACGGGAGCAGGGATGGGAGCTGGGACGGGAGCAGGGATGTGCTGGGATGGGAGCTGGGACGGGAGCAGGGATGGGAGCTGGGACGGGAGCAGGGATGTGCTGGGATGGGAGCTGGGACGGGAGCAGGGATGGGAGCTGGGACGGGAGCAGGGATGTGCTGGGATGGGAGCTGGGACGGGAGCAGGGATGGGAGCTGGGACGGGAGCAGGGATGTGCTGGGATGGGAGCTGGGACGGGAGCAGGGATGGGAGCTGGGACGGGAGCAGGGATGTGCTGGGATGGGAGCTGGGACGGGAGCAGGGATGGGAGCTGGGACGGGAGCAGGGATGTGCTGGGATGGGAGCTGGGACGGGAGCAGGGATGGGAGCTGGGACGGGAGCAGGGATGTGCTGGGATGGGAGCTGGGACGGGAGCAGGGATGGGAGCTGGGACGGGAGCAGGGATGTGCTGGGATGGGAGCTGGGACGGGAGCAGGGATGGGAGCTGGGACGGGAGCAGGGATGTGCTGGGATGGGAGCTGGGACGGGAGCAGGGATGGGAGCTGGGACGGGAGCAGGGATGTGCTGGGATGGGAGCTGGGATGGGAGCTGGGACGGGAGCAGGGATGGGAGCAGGGATGGGAGGTGGGATGGGAGCTGGGATGGGAGCTGTGATCAGAGCTGGGATGGGAGCTGGGATCAGAGCAGGGATGGGAGCTGGGATCAGAGCTGGGTCCCGTGCAGGAGGGATGCAGGAGCAGGGGAGCTCCTGTGCCTTTGCCCTCCCTTTGCCCTTCCTGCGGATGTCAGTCACTGGGGGGTTCCAAACGCTGCCAGAATTCCTTCTCCTGAGGGTCTGGGAGGCTTCCCTGCTCTTTTCTCTGGGATTGAGGGATTCCCTGTGGTGTCTCCTGCTGGGACAGGGGGCACTGACGAGGTTCTGTTTCCCCCAGACCCTGTCCATGGCCTATCTCACTGCGATGCTCTCCAGGTGGGTTGGACACTGTCCTGTGTCCTGTGTCCTGTCTCTTCCTGAAAAAATTCCCTCTTGCTGAGGTACCTGGACCACCGGAGCCCTCTGTGGCTCCCCGTAGCCAACAAAGCTGGAGCTTCCCTGTGGAAACACTTCCCGAGAAAGGTTTCCAAGGCCTGTCCCTGTCCCAGGGGAGGCAGCACCGGGGGATTCCTGCATCCCAAATCCTGCAGGGTGGCCCTGGAGGGCTGGGACAGGGCAGCACCTGGATGGGCTGGAGGTGACCACACAGTGATCCTACCTTCCTCACTGGGCAGCTCCTGGGCAGGTGGGGTGCAGTGAGCCAAGGAATTTTTTCGAGCAGTTTCAGGAATTTCTATCCCACAGCCTGTTCCCTTCCGCTCATTCGCACTGGGAAAGCTGCTCCTGGCTCACGTGGGAGCCTGGAGAGAGGGACATGATCCAGGGCGGGCGATGGATGTACCAGGACAAAGAAATCCGCGGCCTCAGCAGCTCCAGGGGGAAAACTCCAGTGGCTCCACACAAATCCCCCCAGGGAGAGCAGGACTGGCTTTTCCAAGGGCTGGGCCTGGCACTGCAGCCAAACTCCTGATCCAGCCTGGAAACCACTCCCGCCTGAGTCTGCAGCCTGTCCCTGCTCCAGCCCCCCTTCCTGCCCTTCTCCAAAAGCCAGGCCTGGCAAGAGCCCCGGGGCTGCTCCTTTGGTGTCCCCTCGTGCTGCGGTGACTTTTGTCATCCTGGCTTTGTTACCCCCAGCCAGGATCCTCCCCAATCCCTGTCTGTCCATGGACAGTGGGATTGGTGAACCTGGAGCCCATCGGCTGCTCCAGAGCTCTGGGAGGCCCAGATGGACCCTCCTGCCTTCCCCCCATCCTTCAAAACAGCAGGAAAACCCATCCAGGCTTTTGTCCATCCTTCCTTTTCTAACATTAATGTGGAATATTGATGATTCCAGCGCCATCTGTGCCCGTAAGGTTCATGCTTTCCTTGCCAAGCTCCTGCCTGTCTGAGTCCCCCCTTCCCATCCCTGTGGGATTGATCCCAACGTGGTTTTCCCGGGAATTTTGCAGTTACTACAACACAAAGTCGGTGCTGCTGTGCCTCGGGATCACGGCCCTGGTCTGTCTGTCTGTCACCATCTTCAGCTTCCAGAGCAAGGTGGGACTGTGGGAGCCGCCCTCGGGAAGGGGCACAGCTGGGGCAGGACGGGGAGCCGGGGGGAGCTGGGAATGCTGGGAAGGCTCCGGATACAGGAGCAGCCCGAGGGATGTGGGGATGTCACGGGAAGGTTGGAGTAAATCAGGACACATGTTTGGGAGGGATGGAAATGGGGCCGGAAGGTGCTGATGTATGGGAATAAAGTGAGGTTTTTTGTGGATTGGGATGTGCCACGGGTGTAAACGGGACCGGAAGATGCTCACATGTGGGAATAATCTGGGACTTTTGGAGGATTGGGATGGTCAGGGGTGTCAGTGGGGTTGGAAGGGTGGCAAACTGGGAATTGTGGAGGGTTGGGCTGTGGGATACAGAAGGACACAAAGGAGTGTGATGGATTTGGGATTCCTGGTGCGTGGCAGGTCCCGAGCCCTTCCCTGTGGCCCTAACGGGGATTTGGGAAGCGCTGGCTCTGTGCCGGGGGTGGCTGGAGGAGCTGAGGGGCAGAACCGGCTCTGGGGGAGTTCTGTTGGGACTCAGGAGCTCCAGCCCCACCCTGGCTGCAGCCCTGGCAAGGGACCTCCCTCCCTTCTGTCCGCAGTTCGACTTCACGTCCTACCAGGGCGTTCTCTTCGTGCTGCTCATGGTGCTGTTCCTGGGGGGACTGGTCCTGGCCGTCATCCTGCCCTACCAATACGTGAGTGACCAACTGGGCCAAACTGGGCGGGCTGGGAGGGGCCCAGCTCCCTGAAAATGGGCAGGAACCCCCCTGGAGGGATGGAACGGCAGGGGACATTCCCTGGGATGGACGAGGGGATACGGCTCAAGGATGGAACTGGCCCAGGGCTGAGGATGTTTCCTGCTGTTCCTGGTGGTGGAACCATGGAATCATGGAATGATTTTGGTTGGGAGGGACCCCAAAGCCCATCCAGTCCCACCCCTGCCATGGGCAGGGACACCCCCCACTATCCCAGGCTGCCCCAGCCTGGCCTTGGACACTCCCAGGGATGTGACATCCCCTGGGAAATCCATTCCCAGGCCTTTCCACCCTCCCAGGGAGGAATTC
>VYZT01016143.1:1763-15314 GCA_013400735.1 Pomatostomus ruficeps
CTGGCCTTATCTTAGAATAATAATTTTCTGAATATAAGTTTCTTGTTCTCAAGAAAATATTACTGTATGACTGCCAATCCCAAGTATTACATGGAAAAATATTTCCATCTATTATTTCAAAGTTAGATTTTCAATTTCATTACTCTTTTGCCCCCCCATTTCTGGGACATAAAACAACATCAGAAAATTTTTCTTCCTTTCTATAATACTTACAGATCTTTTTCCGTCACCTTCTTCTTTCTGAAATTTCATAACTTAGTCTTTCAGTCCTTCTTCAGAGGTCTCAATGACAAAGATGCTGTCACATCTAATTCTGTGTCTCCCTTTTGATGTGGGGTTATCTGTGGGTGGAGTATTCCAGGTAGGCATGTGGCATTGGCTGTGTAGGAGACTTTTCTATCTCATTTCTCAGGTTTCATAAATCCACTCGTCCTTTCCAGCTGCAACTGCACAGAGCTCACTGAAGAGCAAGACCCAGATTATTTTCCAGGACTGACACAGTAAACATAAAATCCTTTATGGTATACAAGTAGATAAAATTTTCTTCACAAAATTTTGTTTCTTTCAATTCTTCAGCACTGAACTTCAGCAAGTTTTCAGATCAGCTGAAGTTCAGTTTCTTTCTTTGAACTTCATTAGCATTTTTCTTTCAGTATACTTGTCTTCCTGTTTAACTTTCTTTCTAATGCATTAATACGTTAATAAGCAAAACATTGCATATATATGAAAGTCTGAGACACCCTGCTTTTAACCTTTTGTACTGATGAAAACTGTCTTTTTCCCTTTTGTTTCCCACTACCCATTTCGTATATGTGACTGTATACTACCTTCAAACAATAATAATTTCCTTTGTTTATTGCCCTTCTTTAGAGACCTGGTTAATGGGTTTTCGAAAAACTAAATAAATTGTCATCAGGATCAAATTTTTATTTTTATGCTTTGGAAGAGTTTGAATTCATTAGAGAGAGAATTTACCTTTGCAGAGATGAGGTTTCTTAGTTTTTCTTATATCACCATCTACATTTAATTTTATTATTCCACTTTTAAATATTAAGCAACTTATTGTCTTCCAGATAGGTCTGTGGCTTACTTGTCAGAGAGTTTCTGAGTGACAGAGAATCACTCTGAGGTACAAAGTATAATGTTTTCTACTGTCAAACCTTCTAATCTATTAACTTTTTTAATGGCAGAGTATATAATTTCTGGTAGCACGTTTGATGTTTTACTCTTGGGCTCTTTGGTAGTCTTCCAACATTGTCTTCTGTTTGCTGAACAAGCTGTACCAACAACAAATCAAAGTAAATTTGAAGGGCAAAATATTTTCCCTGATGCTACTGACCTATGCAAATTGTTGGATGTGTCAGCAAATAGTTACATTCAGACTTGACCCAATGTACCACAGGAAATCATCTAAGAAAAACTGCAATGGAGTAAATATTTGAAAATCTGAGAGCAAGAAACCCATGTTCAGAGAGAAAAAGCTCCCTTGCAAAAATACCAGTCTTGCATAGCTCAGGCAAGCCCCTAAGAAAAGATGGGACACATGTTACTGTAATGGCAAAGTCAAATATATTTATTGCCATAAAAGTAGTGTGGTAGTGATGTAATGTATTCAATACAAGCTCATCCTGTTTTATTTGAGTGTAACCTTTCTACAGTATTCTGTGGAATACACGGCATCTTTTGGGGTATTGTTATTGCATACTAACCAGTGAAAGTATACAAATGAATGATGAAAAACACTGACTCCAAAATCCTCTCATTCTCTTTAAGTTGGCATCACATTTAATGGAGAGCCTCTAAAGGCACATTTTAGCTGTAAGTAAATTGATATTGATATCTAATGTATAACAAAAATATAGATGTTTAAGAAAAATTCCTGAAATTGAGATAGCATCATATAATCCAACAGGATCAAACAGAAAGGATTTTATAGCAAACACTGCACATTATGAAGCAGTGTTTTATTCAGTTTCTACAAAGGTACTTCATCAAGCAGTGAAAGGATTTTGATATTTCAGATAAAAACATATATTTTAGATCTAATGCTATTAAAGAGGATGGAAACAGGGCAGAGGAAAAACAAGGGATATTTCTCTTTACAAAGAAAGCCTCTAGTGCAGCCATCCACAGAGCAGTATCACACTCATACAATTAGATAAGGTGAGGGGGTTTTGTTAGCTGAAAACCGTACCTAATATGAGCTGTCTTGAAATTTTCAATTTTCAGTCTAGCATAAAAGGAAACTTCTTTCTTTCTGGAAGAGACATGTAGAACTCATCCCAATATCGAGCACTATGAAGACAGGAAGTGTCATATACATTGTATATACTGTTAAAATCAGCTATTTCTTCTGCAAAAATGTGTAGTAGTGCTAAAATCTGACCCTCTCCTCTCGGGCTGGAATCACTGAGACATTCCTGCATCCTTTCTGGAAACTCTGAAAACACAACAAGGTTTGAAGGAATTAGACCTATTTTTTTCCTTCCAAAAACTTCCAGGCATCCAGATGTGAGGACAGGTTAGACTACTTGTTAATACAGAAAATGATTGGGAAAAATAAACAAGCATTTGCATTTTGGAAATGCAGGATAAGAAAGGAAGAAAACAAGAATAAAAATAGATAGGAAAAGAACTGTATGGTTCATATCTTTCTGAAAACTGAGTGAAGCAAATATACTCTACCTAAGCAAAAGAGAAGTTTTATTAATCAGAAAGGCTAGTGACATCACTTGTTTCAGGGATATTAAAGTTAGTGGGTTTGTTTGCCTACTTGCTTAACAGCTTTGAATTCTGCACCCATGAATAGCTTGTGGTCTCACTCTTGAATAGTCAGAGCTCTTAAAGACTGCAGACTATCACTAGCACTACCTGCTGACTATGCACCAATCTCATAATCAGAAATCTCTTGAGGTTTTTTTCCTACTACCAAGTCTCAAATCTCATGCCCCGAATCTAAAACTTTCTCAAAGTGATGCCTATCTCACATTCTCCTAGGGAAAGCCTGATGGAGCCCCTCTTCCACTGTGCATAAGATATGGCCACTGGCCTGACACAAAGAATTAGGTAGAAGTCACAGATCTGTCTTTTCTTCAATGGAATCATAATTCCATACCTTATCTTTGAGTTTGTTTTTTCTATTTGACCAATAAGCAAGATTTAGCAGCTTAAACTGATGAAGAACCATTACAAGTTTAGGAGGTATAAAATATGTGTTAGATTTTAAGTGGCAAAATCTGATAGATTTAAGAATTTAAACAGGCGTTTCTAGTGTCAATAGCACTTGAAAAGTTCCACTTTAATCTCTGAATGTCAGCAAGAATATTCAGTAATAATCTCTGATTTCAATATGGCTCTTAATGTTGGAGAATTTACCTGACAGAGATTTAATTTTGTGTTTAACTGCATGTGCCATCTCTGTCTACAGGCATGTTACATTATATGACTGCAGTGCTTGAATAATTGGATAGGGTCTTAGCTGTCTTAAATTAATTTTATTTATCTTTATATGTGAGTAAATGTAGCAGAAAGAATCAAAAATACACCTAAAATTCTCTCCAATGTAAATCTCAAAGGTAAATCCAGTTTAAAAAAAAGTTAAAAGACAGCCAATGAATTAAGAGCCTGTTAGTGAAGCAGAAACTTCAGACATATGGTTAGTTTATAGAGAAAAAGCAGAAAATTTTTAAAAAGTCATATGGGTTTCCTAAGGTGGTTAAAAGTTTGAAGTCTCATAAATGTTCTGTTATGTGGTATAAAAGCTCTGAAAGCTGAAGTTATAGATGGGAGTTGTCACTGGGGGAAAAAATGCAGACAGTTTGCACAAATCCTTAAATAGAAACATGATGCTTCCAAATCTTCTGGGAAAAGAGAAGTGAGATTGTGTCGCAGTCTCTATGCTGGCAATTATCAGATTGGCAGGTGAAACCGCAAAAGGTATGTGAAAGCTGTCCTTTGCTCTGTTATCCCCAATGATGACAAGCATCACTCTGCTGTGACAAATATCTATTACCTTGCAAAGCCACCCCAGACTGGGGAAAATCCTTTCTTGGGACATCTGTTCTTGGGTGACCGTATTGTTGAGCTTAATTGTGACCTCTTTGGAGAGCTTAATGTGTCCACCCAGAAAATATGAATTATCAATTGCATGGTCACAAGTTGCCATGGTTCTGATTGCAATCCTGTATATATTCCCATCTGTGCCAAGTTTGGCTACCTGGGCTCAGCTTTTGGTAAAGCTGTGTGGCCTTACACCAAAGCTGTGTGAGAGAGGAAAAGCCTCCTTTCCTTGGGAGCTGCTTTTCAGCTCAGCCACTCACCCTCTTTGGATGCCTGGATGGCTCACTTCAATGTCAAAACAACAGCATGCAACTCTGAGATCTTTATGTCAATCTGTAACTTAAATATAAGTGGGAAAAGTAGCACAGCTCTAGGACACTGAGTGTAACAATGTTGGATAGTGCAGGGGAGTTTCTGGTTCTGTTCTTGCATTCAGAACTGTCTAGAGAAAACAGTAAGGACAATCTGTTTTGCCTCTAGATAGTTTATAACATAATAAAGTTCTCTTAATCAATTCAATTAACCAAGATTAAAATTTACATCAGCAATACAAATAATATTAATAAAAATTGCACCATAAATGTTTCTTCCTTAGTTTTAAGTTCTTGGGATCTTTTTTTCTTTTTTAATATATTTCAGGTTCTATAGCATTTGTCTTATGTCTGGTGCCTAAGAATTTTTTTTTTTTCTGGTTTCATTAACTCTTTTTCTTTAGCTTTTGTCATCTTATTTACTGAATTTTCGTAGAATCAAGAATCATAGAATCAGCACACAGAATGTGCTGAGGTCAATAACCCCCATTCGGGTTATTGAGCCTGACTCCTGACCCTGCACAGGATACCCCAAGAATCACACATGAAACATTGCTCTTGAACTCTATCAGGCGGATGCTGTGACCACTTCCCTGCGGAGCCTGTTCCAGTGCCCAACCACCTTCTGGGTGAAGAACCTTTTCCTGATATCCAACCTAAACCTCCCCTGACACAGTTTCATGCTGTTTCCTCGAGGCCTGTCAGTGGTCACAGGAGTGAAGAGATCAGCACCTGCCCCTCCACTTCCTGCATGATCAAGATGAAAATTCAGTATTGAATTTGAATAATGCTTATGCTTAAACAAGTTATAACTCCAAATGGAAAGAGAAATTCAAGGCATCGGACACTTTTTCTCTGTGTGTGTTTATATCAGCTTGTGGCAAGTCCTCTTATCTGCCAGGAATCTGCAGTGGCTGTTGCAAGTTGATTGGAAGCCCTCAGAACCCCTAAGGGTTTCTCTCTTCTGAGCAATGCTGGAGTTTAGTATGCAGTAAAAATCAGGTCTTTAATTTGAGAAAGCAGAGGATTTAAAGAGAGAGACTCTCCTTGTCTCCTGCATATACTGGTAATCAGTGGTATCAGTCTTCTGAATACTGTCATGGTGAGCTGTGTAAATCATGTCTGAATTACAAAGACTACCATCATTTCAGAAATTATGTGGAGCAGAGTTGAACAGCAATACTTTCCAGCCTTAACAGATTGCTTGGTTCATGACTTCAGCTGTAGTTTTAGAAGGCTGTAAAAATTTAAAAGAGGGTCCTGACCGTTGTGACCTGACTTGAAGTCAGTTGATCTTAAGTTTTCCGGGGGAGCTGATCAGACATTTTAAAGATTATTCATTTGTTTTATTTTTTATAATATGAACATTTTAATATAGTATCTGATTAGATGGAATACTATTAAGCTCACAAAATCAAGGACTAGTGCCTCCTCTTTTTTTTTAACAGACTACTTATTTCCATAATGAGTTATTTAATCTTCAATTTTCTTTAAGCTCACCCAAAGGGATGTTTATGATCTTCAAAAGAAAGTTTCCTTGCTATATTAAGTAACAGCTAAAACTGAATTCTGATACAGAGGATGAGTTCAGGTTTTAGGGTATTATAAAACAACAGTGAAGTTAATCATCATGATGACCTCAGTTGATTGGACGGCTGAAAGACAGGACTGGTGGATGAGGTTTTTGCACATTTTTGCCTTCCAGAAGCTTGATTTATTTGGGTATATAGAAACATTATAAAATTTTCCTATATATGTATATACTTTCTCCTTAAGATTACCAAAGTGAGACATTGATACCATCTCCTCTGCAGTAATGTCTCTGTAATCAAAGAAACATATTTCTATTAGAAGCCAGCATATTTGCATCTTTCAGTTCATCAATTCCAATATAAACAACCAAAATGTGAGCAGAACAGCTTGCTATTCCACATCTGTATTTGGTTAAAAGAGATCTTTTTACAGAGCAGATGAGCTGAGGCTGAGATCAACAATATTCTGGTAAATAAGTTTCAGCCTTGGTTTACCTTTCCTCTGTCTTCAAATAAAATAGCATGTGTGTCTTTCAAATAAGATTATTCATATAATGGGTAAAATAGGGAAAGAAAAAGTTTGTCTATTTAATTTAGGAAACACTAAAGTTTTTTGTCTCTTAATACAATAGTTTGCATTCTGTGGCATCAAGATCTTCTGAATAAATATCAAAATATTTATTTTAAGATATTCCATCCATGCAGATGTTGCCCTGAGCTTGCAGTGTTTCAGTGTTTTTCCTTTTGTAAATATTATTAGATCTTTCTGTAAACATGGCCATGTTTCCTTAGCTACTATCTGTTCTTTTCCTATGTTTGAGAATTCCAGTATACTGGGTGGAGAAATATGATTGACAAGTACTTTGACCAGTGGATTAAAAGAGGTGGTGATTTCTACCTCCAATCCACGGTGATGTGTGAAAACATATAAATAAAAGTCAGAGGGTTCTGCCCTCTCTCTTTCTGCCCTCTCCGTCTGCCGTGTCGGTGTGGTTCCTTGTGTGGCTCTCCTTGGGGCCTTCTCGGCCTAGTAGGCCGGCCTGACGAGTGCTACATGCAGATACAGAAAATATTCATTATAATGAAATAGAAACAAAATCAAAGGTTAAAATAACCACAAAACAGATGTGTTTGTTCCCAAATTACTATAAATTTCAGGCATAAGTATCCATAATATGAAACAGACATTCTCATTTCCTGGTAGAGTCTTATAACACAAGGAATTTTAAAAATGCACATAGAATGGAATAACTAGAAAATATAATGTCTGTTGTACAAGAAATTCAGACTGATAATTTGTGTTCATTCTGGATCAGATTTTTTAAAAAATCAAAATCAAAACAACCTAGAAAAAAAAAAGGTGGGAGTGAGCATGAGGGTTGGTGTGACTGCATATACAAAACAACTTCTTGAAAAAGCAGAGCAGCTATGAATCAATATCAATAACTAAAATACAATCATGTGATGTGTATTTAAATGAATGGTTTGTGAACAAAGGTTGGGTATACAAAAAGAATGACAATAGTTTATTTGGAAAGAAATATTTGAATCCTAATGAAAAATAATTTCCCAGATAAAATTGTTTGATTTTGATAGTGTTGAAACAAAATGAAAATTATAACTTAAGAAAAAAAACCTCCTTTTCGAGATGGTTCCTACAAAATATCTTATATTCAGCAACCTACGTATTTGAAACTCACTTGTTATATGTTTCCTACTGCATGTAGTGAAGAACATTTAGTCACTGATGGTACCACTGATCTCCATTGTCAAAGATACCTTACGAAGGGCATTGTTGCCTCCTATCTGGTCACCGTTGCTGCATTATTTGTGTGCTTTGCCAGCCCTATCATGAGGCTGCCCAAAGTCTCTGGAAACAAAGCCCAGCAAAAGAGAAACACCAACAGCAGTCCTGCAACTCTCATAGACAGAAGGCTCTCTGTAAAAGCTGGTTTTTATTCCATAGTAAACATGGAAAATGCAGTTTTCCTGAAGTCAGACTGCCCTTAATGCTCAAAAATGACGAAGTTCCTTGGGGAGTTCACATTTGTAACACTACTCTTGTCAGACTTAATCAGGCTTTGTACCAGTTAGCCATCTATATTTTGGTTATGTAGTCTGTATAAAATACACTTGTAAGCTATCTAACAGACATCTCTGTTTGTACAACATGATATCTCCGGTCCTGATGCACAAAGCAGACACTGAGACTGACCCAAGTATTTCCTAAGGAAGATGCACTGTCACTCAAAACAACACATAATACCCTGGTGATCCAAATATAAAAAGCCTTTTAAAGGTTATACTTCACAGATGTAGCATTGCTTTGCTGCTGTAAAGCACTCATAATATTTGAAGTGACTTTTACAGCAAAAGTTTTATCACTGGGAGAAATAGGTGTGCTCTTCTGAGATTCCTTGTTGCTGCAGAAAATCCATAATTGCAATCTTGTCCCCTTATTTCTTTTACAGTGTTTAATATATTCCTCTTTTGCCTGGTCACTGCTTAGGCACAGTTATAAGTGAATGAATGAATATCTTTATTTGTGGAAGGAAGGGTTGAAAAGGTTTTTCAGCCTTTGCCAGCAGCTTTTCTCCAACTCTGTTATTAACAACACCTCAGCTCATGAAGTATTACTACTGTGCTTAATGCCTGCACTTTGAGATTGTGGAATAGTAAAAAAATATATATATATATTAAATGAAGTAAAGACAGTTACACTGAAGCAGGTACTTCAAAAATATTTCATAGAAATGTTGAAATGAGAACCCTACAAGACACAATATTATTGGCTGTGGTAATGTCACAGAAAACTGGAGAGATGACAATTCACCCAGACTCAACAGCAACAACAAAAAAGTAAACCATGGGATTTAAACATATGGCCTAGCTTTAAATGCATGTATAATGTCTTTAAATAGTTCAACCATTCAGAACTCTATGAGTCAGTCAAAGATTAGACATGTGAAATACGCATTACCCTTTGCATATAAGCAGTATCTTCTATACTATAATCTTTAGGGTTACAGAAAATCATGTGCTGTAACTGAGGCTTAGAGGAAACAGATCTCCTTGCCCATACACAGCTTATTCATTGTCACTGAGTAAATATATACTGGGCACCACTAAGGTAGAATGTATTAAAACTTGAAGGCCACATCAGTATTCATTTTTAAATGAATGCTCTTTCTCCATCCAGTTCTGCTGAAAAAGCTCAGCTTACATAACAGGTTATTCCATTAATATTCTTGGAAAAATTAATTAATTAGTCATCACAACCTGAGGTACTCCTGAGTATACATAACTACTGCAGAATTTATCTCAAAATACTCACAGACTTTGGGAGAAGCTGAGCTGGAATCGTATTACACTTTCTGAAGGCAATTCCTTTATTCCAATAAGGTACAATTTCCTGATGTCATTGAAAGTGTCAGTGATCAAAACACCTCTCAAGTTCATAAGGGGTCTCTTCCTTTCCAACTGGTAGGTGAAATTATTCAGTTGTGCTCTCTTTCAAGACTTCATTTTCACACTGAGGAATGGATATGGTTGCAAAGCATAAGTTAAAAGCAGTTAAAATTTATTTTGAGAATTTCTGTTGTGATTTCTCTCTTCCTACTTTCTTTCCCTCCCTCCATCATCCACATCTACACAGTAAGAGCTATTTGAAGATTTCTAGGTTCCCTTTTGTATAATTATTGTGACAGCCCAACCAGTAGCCTCAAACTTTTTCTCAGTGAAGAAAAAGATTTTTTTCTATGGAAAATGGTTAAAGTACTTCCTGGAAATGGCAGTCAGGAACAACAGGGGAAGGGGTAGAAATAAGCTGAATTCATCTCTTGAAAACCAGGAAGAACTGACAGCCGTAGAGAATGAAACTGATTAAGCTTTTCCATTCTGTTCCACTGATACCTCTCATGCAGTGTGACTCAGACGATTAAGGCTACACACTCAGTCTGTTTTGACAGAACTTAGGTTATCCGGAATCACGTGTATTGTGCATGTATGAGTGACTGAAAATGAGACGGGGAGGAAGGGCGACTGTGGGCATGTATGCATGGTAAATACAACTTCATCTTCCCACTGGTTTAGCAGTCTTAGTGCATAGAATCATAGAATCATAGAACCTTAGAATCATAGAACTATAGAACCACAGAATCATAGAAAGGCCTAGGTTGGAGGGGACCTTAAAGTCCATCTTGTTAAAATTAGTTTTATGCAGTTGTACAGCCAGTTGGAAGTCTGCTAGCATAATGGCCAGGGCTGTGGTCAACCAATGCACTGTTCTACCCAGCCATAATGTCCACACTGGGGGCAGCAGCTCCTGGTCCCTCTCCAGGTGATTAATGTGACAGTATTAAGAACTCTGTCTGGTTGACTTTCAAGACTAGAAAGAATAATTCAGACACTGTCTAACCTCATGTGTCATATGAGACACAGAATATCCAAAAAAGACAATACCTGGACTGCCAGTCTCCACATAAAGACCAAAATAAGTGTTCTTCCTAATGTCCTGAGAGAAAAAGTACACAATGTGCCCTTTCAGTTTCTCAAAATTCTCCACACACACACATACCCTTGCTTCCTTCGTTTTAACTCTGAATCCTTTTATTATCTCTGATGATTTGACAAGTAGATGCAGTTTAGTGTCTAGTTTGTTTGTGAAGCTTTCATACTCTGAATTGCTGAAGCTGGTTATTGGTGTTGGGTTATTGGTCACTGAAGTCATTAAATATTTTTTCTGCTTGAAACATGTACAGTAAAAATAAAATGACTACCAAATAATAAATTAATCTGCTCAATTGATAATAAGTATCACAATACTGCTAATAATTTAAAACTACCAAGAAGATTTTGATGCTGATAATTCTAGATAGGCACTCAGACATATGCATATATGCGTATAAAGCCAGCATTTATTGATGCAGTTTTTCAAAAGTATAATCTTAATTTTTTCCTACAGGAACAAAGTAAGGTAGATTTAATTTACTTAGGTGAGCAAAATTGCCACTAAATCCTTCTAAGATTTTATAGTTATGCTTCTGTACATAAAAGAGGACTTTGTTATTATATGATACCATCACAGTGTCTCATCTAATAGACAGGACTCTATCTTTCAAATGTAGAGTGTCAAAAGTTCTGTTAATGGTAAAGAGATAAGATATTTAAATGTATTCAGATATTTAGTGTATGTATGTTGTTGCCCTGATGCATCAATAATCCAGTTTATTTTAGTTCCTTCCATTATTAAGAAAGAATAGAAACAAAACCAACAGGAAACATGGGGTTTTCTTTCTGTTCTTTGAGTTCATTTTGTCAGGTTTCTGTTGGCAACTATGATACTTCAAAGGTTTCAATTATCTCCCAAGCCAGCTAAAAACGCAAGAGCATTCTATTTTTTTTCTACTTTATATATAGGCAACATATATAAAATATCATAATACGTAGAAATATTTGTAAATCTAAGAAATCACAAATCTTCCTTATGTGTTACTTTTGTTTGGTTTTTGGTAGCTGGGCTTCAATGACTAAAGTATCTGTTAATAACAATGATTTTGTCTTCTAAAGTTCTGAGTTGTTTTTAAATCACTAGATTTCCTTTTTTTTTTCTTCAAAGACTATTGATAATTGTTTATTCTTACATTTTCTCTATAATATATGTATGTTTCCCATCTTATAACTCAGTTTAGTTCACTTTATGTTAGGTGTTATTTTTAGCTTTGTTTCCTTTAAGTGCGGATATGATACAGTGAGAGCTTCATCCACTGCTGTCACAGCCCCTCTTTCCTTTCCTTGAAATATAATGCAAGGCATCTGTTTTATTGACTTGAATTTTGAGAAAGTGAATGTTTTGAAAGAGCAAGGATTCTACTCTAGAAGACTTTACTTAATGGAAAATCTAGAGGATTTTTCCTCCCTTTGGCCATTTAACACATGGTCTCCTCACATCTGCCTTCCATATTTTCCATTGACACACTGAAAATTGCATAGAAAAATACTAACAGAATTTAACTAGTATTTAAAAGTTATATATATGAATTGTTTTATAAGAAAAACATTTATTGTGTTTATAAATATTTGAGTTTAGCTATTGATGTTCTTTATGAAGGAAAAAACCCTTATATGAAAGCATAGTGTGTAAAGTGAACATCACACTCAATATACAGGCCAAGGTGTATTTCACTGACTGTTTCAGGCCTTGTTACATAGTGAATGTTTTAAGACTCTGAAAATCAACATTTTGGACTTGCTAGGGGGTAAAGCAAGATTCTCAACCAAACAAAATCTATATTTTCCTGGGTATAAGAAAGAATACTGACTGATCAAATTTATAATATCTGTTTTACTATTAGGAAAAAATTCAAGAAATTTCAATAAGGTTCAGTTCCAGATTATGGACTTCTACTAAAGATAAAAAGCCACCTTTCATTTTCACTGAAACAGAGAAAAGACTTTGGACTGCTCTGGACCTTCTTACTCAGCTGGGTCATCCGTGGGACAAACTCTATTGCATTTATGGTAGAGTTATTATGGGCAGAGTTACATGAACAAATATGAGATCAGTTCTCCCACTTCTATACTCCTTCCTGGGCAGCACGAAAGCAAAATGTCTGCGTAAAACCTTTGGTGCCTAGAAAGCCCAGGAAGAGTAGGAGAGATTATTTGGGGTGTATTTTAGGAAAGTAGACATTTCAATCATGTCTGTAGTGGTAAGAGCAGAGACGGACTACATTCTGGTCTACCAGCTAACCCAGCACAGCTCAGCTGCAAACACCTTTATCATCTTCCTTTTTCTCCAGGAAAAGACAAAACTGCTTACTGGGTGCAGTTCTTGGCATACACCTTTTTCCAGGCAATGGTTGAGCACTGTCTGGACATGCAGGAATTTGCACAGGCCAATGCTGTGAAGGTGATGGACTGACAGACACCATGGATGAGCCTTGTCTAGTACTCTGTGTAGCCTCAGTGGGTAAAAGAGAGCAAAAGAGGACCAGAATATTAAAAATATCAATATAGGCTATAGACAAGTTTGAAATCAGCTGCAGGGGAAAGAAAATAAAAAAGGATACAGAGTGGGAGGCATTCATCTGAGAAACAGATCTCAGGAACAGGTATACTCATGCATTCTTTAGAAATATGGACAAGAATTCAAAAGTAATTTTGAGCCAAAGCTGAGGACTTGTGAATCAGAGCAGGAAGATGATGTGTATGAACTGAGATTGGATACACAAAAATCTTCATAGAAGTCCACGATTGCATTATTTACTTCTGCTCCTGAATAAACATTTTCTGTCTTGCTTCAGTAGACACATGGGCTTGCTCATTTTCTTGTTACCATGTACGGTGCACTGTTCAATATACTTCCTAAAAACTGATGTACAATTTCAAATATGAGTCATAAACCAACGTATTCCTATTGGTCTATTTTATGAAGAGAACATGTGGGTTCATACTAAACAGGTGTAAGGTGTTAGTGATTAGGAAAGAACATCTATGAATATATAACTATTGCCAGACCCAGCATTCCTGTTTCCAACCAGCTGACTATACTCACTAATTGAAAATAGAAAAACTACTGCTTTATTTCACCTAAGCTTGAATCCTGTGTGCAGTTATGGGTGCCATAATATAAGAAACATATAAAGCTA
>VYZT01016147.1:0-17695 GCA_013400735.1 Pomatostomus ruficeps
AGATTCCTGCTACTTGCCTTCAAAAGGCTGTGTGTTAAAGCTGCTTTTAGGAGCCTCACAGTATGAACATTTGCTACTATCAGGCTCAAAACAAAGCACCTATTCAGACATTTGCACTCTCCTGTTTTAAAGGGGTTTACAAGGTGGTAAGAACTGGCTGCACTTCACTACTGAAGGCAACTGAGGAGCTACAGAAAAAAAACTCTATTTTTTTTTTTTCATCCAAAAAGGCATCTTTGGCTGCCCTAATGTTTTTGTTCCAGAGCTATGCTATTGAGAAGACTGAGTATTAGAGGTAGTGGTGTTCCCTCGAAGAATCCTGTCATCCCAGCATTTAGGATTTTTCTGAAAATGTTACCAGAGCCTGAAGATTAACACTTCTAGCTAAATACTCTGATCCGAAGAACACTTTTGAATACATCATCATGTGTCTCAAAGACAAATCTCACAAAGGCAGCGGTAGGGTCAAACTCCCTATCTCGTAGAGATGTTTCTCCTTCAGAGCAAGTGTAAATATGAGTAAATGAAACAAGCTATACCACGTGTGTGTTTGTTCAACACTGGGAGCAAGAATAATTTGTATGTGAAAAACTTCTCAACAGAAAGGAGTAAGTTGGCAAGACAATACACTAAAGAGCTCTTGTGTAGAAATACAATAGGAGCAATACATAAGGGGATTATTATGAGGACAGTAGTGCACAGTCTTATCATCAAATGTGATTTGCCAGAAACTGGAACAAATAACACTTTCCCTAACTTGGTTGAACTCACAGCAATGACCCTTGGAGAGAGTAATAAACTTTTCCAAAGACCTAAAGAAAAATGAGTTGCTTTTGTTGTATTCCTCTCTTTGTAACTCTTCAGTAATATTTTAGGCCTAGAAAATGTACCAGTTTGAATTGACAGGGTTTATTTTCTTGCACTAGGATAAGATACTCTAAGAAAGTTACTTTGAAAATTTAAAACACTACTTACCATATTCATGAAGGACTAAACTGGAGTTTTACCCCTTTTACTTGAAACAATATTAAGTTATATTCCAAGTCTTGTTCTGAAAAGATCTTTTTATAACCATTTATGCTAAGAAGTTTGAGGTACCTGAAAATACATCTTTTGGCCTCAATAACAACTTAGCTGAAAAAGCAACTCCTCTTCTAAAGAAATGCCATTCTTTGGCTAGAAACAGAGGAAGCCATTTCCAAAACCCATTCTTTTTATGGTCTTCACTGTGCTGGAGAATAAGATTACCATCTGACTGTATTCTTGTTCCTGCCAACAGAAATTAGACTGCCCAGATTATGAGTTCCATTTAAAGAGAATGAAGGCTTTCAGGAGCTCAGGTTTCCCTCAGTAGCCAGCCCTGCTAAAATGGCATGTTTTCTTCTGCCATTTGGTCTCCTAGCAGTAACCAGGACTAGTGAGACATAAAGCTGTGTCAGCGGGTAGAAAAGTGGAAGCCAGTAAATAGAACACTAAATATTCTTAATTATTAATTAATGCATTTCTATAAATGTTGACACTGTTCTCACACCTATGAAGTCCAATCCTGACACATCTGCAATACAGTCCTGCACCTGACTGCCACAATGTACAAGTGAAAGAACAGCAATGACAACAGTAGAGGTTTCAGCTCTAACGTTACTCGGGCACATGCACAACAGAGCCTTGTGGTGCTTCAACCACTGTACAACGATAACTACATTCAGCCTGCCTCAGGCTGTCTGGGGCATGTTTCCTCTGTATTGCAGGCATACCCATATCAAGGAAAATTCAAATCCTTGGGTGTCGGGCTCTCTGGATCATTCACCATACCATTCAGTAGTGGCAATGTACACATGAGAAAACCCTTTTTTTGTAGAAAAAGCTATTAAAAATTACAGCAAGTTTCTCAATGATTTTGCTTCCTAGGAAACTCCAGGGTAAGTATTTTAGTATAATAGCTGATCAACAAACTTTCAATAGAATAACACTTAAAATTAACTCTAAATCTATGTTGTTTGTATTCTATTTGAAAATCTACTTTTTCCTTCTTCCAAAGAACTTCATTTCCCTTGTTGCCAGAACTTGTGCTTTGCCTCAAGCTAGTCATAATACCCAATTCTTTATAGTTTTGCATTCTTCTCCTCCAGGGACATTCTTCTATCAGCTCAGCAAGGCCTTTTTCATTATATAGTCTCCTTTTTTGCCTTCCTTTTCCTCCCAAGACCTCTTTCTTTTGCACTCATATTTACTAGATACAAGCATATTTTATATCTCCTCACTATTACTTTCCTAGGGTTTCTTTAATCCCATCTAGCCTGTTTCATATAGAATACACACTCATATTGCTTACTTCACTCCTTATCTCCATGCAGTTGTCAACTTGTTCCATCTCTTTCTTTCTTTCAGTCTTTTTCCTCCTCAGCCTTATACCCCCTTCCTCTGCTCCTAATACTATCATACTGATAAATTGTTTCTTGTGTCTACAGGCTGTGGATGGTTGGGCAGAATTCATTTCTTCAAAGTTTGCATCCATTCAGGAAATGGGGTATTTGTAACTCAAATTAAAGCCCAAGAATTGCTCTCTCACAGCTGTCTGAGACCAAGAAGATGCCACTGTTGATATAACCTGCTCTTAAGGAGACTTAAGAAATCAGGGATTACAATATTTCATCAATATTAATCCTGTACCGATCTTTAGAACAACTGCAGTTAAAATTTTCCATTCTGATTGACGTAACTTGAGTGACTACAAGTTTCATTGGTTTCAAAAGCCTAACCTCAGTCCTGTGAGGAGTCATTGGTTATGGCAGTGTGACAGGAGCCATATCCAGACTAATTTCTAAACAGGTGAGGGAGTAGCAGGTCTGAAATCTAGTGGGACTCACTCGGCAGAATAAAATCAAGAGGTCAGTACTCATAAGGAGAAAAACTGCAAAATCAGCTTCTTCAGATAGAGCTTGCTTAAATATTATTGGAACATAAGATATCCATTGGTCCCTCCCACAAAATTTCAAGAATTAGAAAGTGCTATAAATAAATTGTAACTACTTACCCTAATGACAGGCATACATATATTTTCCTTTACCTATGTTTAGCCAATCAAACCAGCACAAAATCACACATTAGATGGGAAATTATCTCAAGAGCACAAAAGACGGTTTACAAACTCTGACTTCCGAGACCAGGACAGGTGCAGAGGGCAGAGTCACCATTAGGTGAGAGCTACTGGTCTCAGCCTGGCTGGGCAGGAGAGGAAAAAGAGATGCTATCAAGCAGAGGCAGAGCAGCTCTTCAGACAACAGTAACTAGTACAAGGGGCAGTTTTTAAAAGACAGTTTAGGATCTGGTTGCAGTCTTAACACTTGGTCTTAATGAGCTGGACTGAACTTGCTCCAGCAGAGCTGTGCTTAAAGCTGTTTTTCTGGACAGAGGGCTGCTGTTCTGGTCTAACTGAAATAATTGCACATTCCCCAGCCTTGTGTAATTAACTTCGGTTTGGGGTTTTGCTGTGAAGACCGCTATTAAAAAGCAAGCTGCTTAGTGGTAGCAGTACTGTTTGTATTACACCAGCACCTCTAAAACCTAGTCATGGCTTAAGATTCCAGTGTCCTGAGGCTGTACTGACAATGAAGAAAAATAATGGAGTACACACCACAAGATGGAAGCATTGCGTCTTCCTCCAGCTTGGCAATATGGCTCACCATTTCAAATTCAGTTCTTGGTGAACACATGATTTCCTACTACCCACTGAATACTAACCTGGGAACCAACCCACAGTGCTGAAATATTACTCATCATCTATCCAAATATGAAGCTACCTTGCTCAAGGTAGGGTCTGCTGCAGGAAGAGCAGGTGGCTATTGTAGGTACTCACATGGTTCCCACCAGAGCAGCACTGAGGCAGCTCACTGTCCCTCGTGTGCTCATCATTACAATGCCTCCTCTGTAAAAAGGCAGCCTAGGTCTTGAGAGACCTTACAGACAAAGCACCTTGCCCAACATGATTAAAAAAAACCAAACCTGTAGCAAAGTAGGAACTGAATTTAGATTTTCCTGGTAACCACAGAGCTTAGAGTCTACTATTCTCTGAATAACCTTTCCTTACATCACACTAGGTTTAAAAGTTCAGATGCAAATGTTTACACAGCACATCTAATTTCTTTCTTTTTAAAAAGATAAGTGTAAGGTAGCAATATGCTACCAAAAGGCCCTGTACACTACAGGGTTTCATAACTTTAGAAAAAGATGGAAAATTATTCGAAGACCTCTCTATTTTCTTAATCTTGTTTCATCTAAAATAGTCACATCATTTCACAAGTAGCTGCTGTATAGTCATATTTGTATTTGCACTGCATTTCCTCCACATTTTTTATACAGCAAGCAAAATTTTATTACCCATTTGAGGTAGGCAGTCTTGTGAGCTGAGACTCTGTCTACAGACAAGTAAGTATTAGGTGAGGATGGAGAACTAAATAGCAGCAAGTTGGCCCATTTAGATTTTCATTTAAGGGAGTACTTGATACGAACCAAAGTTTGGTTTCAGTCTGGGTGCCCCCCAGATTTTGTTTTTCATATTATTGCACTTCCTACATACAGCTTTTCCAGTCAGCTCAAATAATTTTTTCTTTTACTTACTTTTCAATTCAATGCTCAAACATTTAACTGCTCTTTCTCGTCGAGTTGCATTGGTCTTTGGTTTCTCACATTAGCCCCCAACCACACTTCCTTGCCCACCATTTTTGTTTGCAGTTTCTAGAAAAGAAACACTATAAACTAAAATTTTGGTGAATCGAGGAAATAACAGTTCTGAATGGAACAGTCTCTAATACGTTAGAGTCAGACACAGTGAGCCCTGATGTGAATGTTAGCCCATTCCCCTCATCTAACCATTTGCCCCAGAAGATAACCACGCTGACCATATCAGAAAGTACAATGCTGCAAACATACGTGGTTGCATATTTACTGGGAGGCACTTGAAGAAGTTACTTGCAGTCATGCATCACTGGGTTCAAGACAGAGTTTCAATGCTGCTTATACCCTTCAGTTTATATCCTGTTATCTTTGTCTGCATACTAAGAAGATTTGAAATCTCCAGACCATCCCTTGTCTCTAGTAACAGGTTAGCAAAAAAACCTACAAGGCCATAAGAAAAATACTTTACAAATATATTAACATGAATCCTCCATGCAGTAAAACAAAGAAACTGTACGAATATTAATTACTATTCAAAATATTTTAGTATCCATATATTTTTGGGTTCAAACTCAAATATTTTAAAAATAACTGCTCCTTAAAAATGAAGCACATGTTAACTTAAGTGTAATCTTACTTTTTGAATGTTTTCTGCATATAAAATACTCCAGTGCTTTTGTAAATGAATCCCAGTGATAATGAATCAAATGCCATGAAAACAACCACAAAGTAGCTTATAAGGCAAAATAGGGAGTCACTGCTGAGTTAAGCCATTTCATTGGTGAGATTTCAAAACAAACAAAAAAGTGTTGTACTATTTTAGATGTCCACCACCCAATTTTAAGTAACTCTCCTATGAAACTGCAGACTGCAGAGCTCCCAGACCATGAATTCTCTCATCAATTTATGATCTGTCTCCAGTGCTGTTTCTCTGCTTTGAGACCAAGAGGAACAGGCAGGTTTACAGACCACACTCAGCTGCAGACAAGAAATAAAAAAGCTTCCCAGAAAGAAAGAATTTGTTAAGTACCTACCTTCTCCTCATTTTCTTGGTTCCAGCTCTTCTGCAGTCTTCAGCCTTACAAAATTCTCCCATTCTGTGTGACCCCACAACAGACTCGAGTGATTCATTGTGGCAAACTTCCTTCTGTTCAGCTTCAGACTGGCTGAGGTGGGAAAAAATAAAACCAAGGAAAAAAAAAGTAGAGGCACTGACAGGAGAAACTCAAATCATCTTAAGAAACAGTGATCTGGTTAAGGCATTCTGTTCTTTCACCATGACAGAGAGCTAGTTTTCTGACTATTGACTTTGGCTGTAGATCACTAGGGTGCTAATGTCAGGCAAGGCAAAAGGAATCTTGTCCTTTGATAGGATTTAAAGGTAATCTTCAGGAGAAAGAGTGAAAACAGTTATTAGCATTTGGGAGTGTGATTGCTAATCCAGTAATTATGCATGGTTGACTTATTAACTGTTTCGATTGTAGAAACAAATGGAAAAAGTTTCTGCCAACAATCTGCCATTCTTTGGTGGAGACCATGATGTCTGAATCCCTTTCTTAGAGCAAAGCTGTAGCAAACGCTGAACCTGTGTGTTTCATAATGAAGGATTAATTTCACCTTACTGCATAATCCTATATACTCTCTCCACAGAGGACAGAGTGCCACAGAGAATTTTTAAAAAGCATGCAGAAATATATCTAGTGTGTTATGTGCATTTATAGACAAAGAGGAAGAAATATTTCTTCATGCATTTTTTCTCTTGTTTATCACATCAGTAGCTAAAGTAGGTCACACATAAAAAGTTAGCCATTACTGTTTCCCCTACTTCTTCCCCCACGGAATCCTAATTCCATGTACAACATTGCCACAAAAGCAGCCAAACTGCATCTTGTAGGTTACATATTGTAGGTTACTCTTCAACAGGACTATGGGCCTTGAAGAACACTAGAGCCTCTTACCCAAGAAAACATTATCTGCTCCAAAAGGCTTACAACCCAACCAGTCAACCACTGAAAGAGCTGCATTAGCAGCTCAGACAAAAACCATTCATTCACAGCATTCTGCAAATTCCCATCCTATAGGCACATATTTGCATGTTGCAATGATACATGCAGGAAAAGACTTGCTGATTTAAACAGTGGCCCAAGTTCAAGAATTAGAGGCAGAAATTTTCACTCTGAAGGGCCAAGCATGCAATGCTCAGCTGTCACATACCCAGGTCCTTTACCAAAAATAGTGTCGAGCCTTTTAAGTTGAATTCATGTCTTACTTTCAGAATTCTTCCCTACTCAGGTACCCTCAATTACATTTATTCCCTGTTATAACTTCAAGACAGCATAGCTTTTGAAATAAAAGCTATTAACATTTGCATTATATCTTCATGCCAGGACGACTTCTCTATTTGAGTTGTCAGTTTAATAGTTAACTACTTTATGTACCTGATACCTCATAAAACTAGTTAAGATGCAGGTCTTGGTTCAAACAATCTACATTCAGTATTACAAAATAGGTGAGACTTGTTAACTGTCAATAAACAAAATAAGTGAGCAAGACTAAAACAGAGAGGAGTGGAACACAGCCTATAAGAAAGGCCAAAATTTCTCTAGGCCCTTACCAGATCCATACAGCCAGAGCTCTTTGCCTGTATGAATTCTGCAGCAGATAAAAAACATTGCTGAGCCTTCTACCACATTTTTAGCTCTTCAACTCCTGCCTTCAAATTTAATAGAACTTGTTATTAACATCCAAATGCAACCCACTATCCTTCACAGAGCAAAATCCCCTCCATTCAGCAGTCCATTTCCTGGATAATGTGAACAGTCAAAGTTGGCTTGAAAGTAGGTAGAGTACCTGGCCTCAGGCCATCAGTTGCACCAGGAGTGCAGCCAGTGTGACATTATATGAGATCTGCATGGAAATATCACCTGCAAGCAATCTAAAAAAGCTAAAGATTAAGATCCCCCCAGAACTGGGTCACTTTTTCTTTTAAATGAATGTCCTGGGGAAGACTTGAGTAAGAAGCTGCAAACCGTGTGCAAGAAGAAAAACATTTGCATACAGCTGCTCTCTCAGCAAGTGCTCTCACTTGCACTGTGGGCAGTTTCACTGCTGATGTAAGAGCCCTGCCTAACTCTGCACCTCACCTTGCTTTGCCTTGTACTGTGTAATATCATACTGTGCTTCATCTTCATAACTAATCTCAATGATTTTTTCAGACAGATTTGGACCTGTCCTCTGATAATTTATGAATCCTGAAAGCTGAGCTGGGTGTCAGAATATCTACTCAATTCACATATTTGCTTACCTTGTTTAAGCAGTGACCTTAAAAAGCACTACAGAAATAACAAATTGTCTCAAGATGGCCATGTGTCATTAAAAACTTGGATAATGGCATAACATCAGGAAGTTTTCCCTCCACTTTCGGTCAACTTCATAAGCCTGCTTTTGTCTAAGGAAGGGAAAGGCTTCCAAATAAATAGCTATAGGATATATTAGCAGAGGGGGGTACAAGAGCAGGGCACATTTCAGGGGGAACAAAGATGTCAGGTCAGTGAGGGAGTCTGGCCTGTCACAGGCTAATGACAGGAACCTCACAGGGCAACCGGTTAAGTAAAGTTGAAAAATTATCCTAATAATCTGGTTTCCCACAAAGTATATTACCTCCACATCCAATTACAATCCCACTATATCTTCTTTAGTACAACATTATCTGTCCAGAATTTAAGTGATTTAGTAGGTATGTAACTACTTTGTAGAAATTAACTAAAGTCTAAGTTTGATTAAATTTTAAATAAAGAGTTGCTTACTTTTCTTCTCCAGTACAGATAACATCTTTTTCTTTACTTAGCTGGTACATATTCAGCACCAGACTAATTTAAAACACTGAGACTGTATCAACTGTGTCTCTCTCCAATATCCTAAAAAAACAACACTCTTCTTCCTTTTTTCCCCCCATGCCTATAGAAAGTAAAACAGCCTTTTACTCTATTACCTTTTACTTGAACTAAATGGTTCCTTCATGGCCTTTAATGCCTTCAGAGGAGGAAAGTCATAAACATTCCTTAGCTGTAGTGCCTGATATTTAACAGTTCACAGTGACTGTTCTTTTAGATCAGTACCAGAGTGTCTGGCAGTGCTACCAATCTCAAACACATAGACACAAAACATTAAATTAACCAACACGAACACTGTAATGTCTCAAGACCAAAATATCTAAATGTTCTATCCCAGGACTCTGTCATATATGTACATAGTATGCCATATACATGGTGATATGATCTTTCTGTATCAGTCCAGTCATAGATTTGGGCATGTTATTTCTAGCAAAAAAAAAGTCACATAGAAAAAAATAGCCCAGTCCATTGCACTGAGTACTGTACCACCCAAGAACTGCAGGTGAGTAATTTGCAGTTCACTCTTAGGTCTGAAGGGCTACACTGACAGGAAGAGAAATTGAAAAGGTTATCTCTCACAGACCTGTCAGTTTCTTCCTTACAGAAAACACTGCATCTTCAGGGTTGAACAGGCTTCACACATAAATCTTAACAGCTCTGTAAACATCTGCATGATGGTTCATCAATTACCCTTCCTTGCCTTCTGTCACCAGCAAAGTTTGAGAAGACCTTGTTTCTCTCACTGTAAAATGACTTTTTCTGGAATAAAAGTCTATGTCAACTCTTTCTTCCCCATCTGGAAAGAGAATGAAAGAAACCTGGCTAGTTGTTAATCAAATTAATTGCCTTACCAGAGACTTTTCTTCCTCCATTTTAATGCACTTTGCTGAATTTCACTAGCTCCCTGAAGTCTTTCATGTTTGTTGTTGCTCAGTGCTTTGAAGCTGTAGTGCAATGCAAGACAGGGCAGAGATATTGGTGACACCTCAGTATGAACTGATTCCACAACTCTCCATCCCAGGATGGCTTTTTGTAGCAGCTGAGTATACATCTTGTCCTAGGGACAAACCTTGCTTTTTTTCCAAAGGGCAGCTTTGAGTCTGATTGTCACCTCAAATATGTCCATGTTAATGAGAAAGTATTTTCATTAGCACTGTAGAACAACTGAATTGGAGGCTGGATTTAGTGAGATTCACACAAATCACTCATCACCCTTTCAGGCAGGGCCCTTTTTATCCTGATTCTATACGGCAGGTGAGCAGCTAGCTCACATCACCCTGACCTGCAGCAGGGGTTTCTAAGCATAAGAATAGAGGTGGGGGAAGAAGAGAGAAACAGAATTATGCACAGAGAACTAGAATCTGCTAGTCAGGAAGGAAAGACAAATCAAACTAAAAAGATCCATTACCCAGAGGAGGTTCTCACATTACCATTTACAAAATGTTACAGCTTTGATCTATAATCCACATTCTCTTATTCTTCCTCCTCCTCTTTTTACATCTATGAGCAATTGTTATCCCTTATCTTACTTGGAGCTAGAACTGTGAGTCTGGGGAGACCAGATCTTTGCAAAGTGCTTTATCCTTTTGCGGCAGCATTAAAAAGACAGATTTCCATAACTGCATTTTTCTGTGGGAGCAGGATTTCTTTCCTGATGCAGCAGGTATTGCTAGCTCTCTATCATTATGGAACACTTGGAGACTCTGGACTGAAAACAAAAGCAGAATATCAGTACATACATTTTAAAACCCAAGAGAACCTCTTCCGTCTTCTCTTGTTTTAATGTAACTGATACAGTTTCCCAGGCTCTTCAAGGATAACTCAAAACCCCTGATCAGTGCTTTTTGCTTTAAAGTCTCCAAAAGCAAAGAAAAGAACCTTAACCAACCAACCAACAACCTCACACCCGCAACTGAAATGTCATACAAAAATTAACCCCTTTTTCTTTAGGACTTACAGGGTCAAATTCTGCTTAAATGAGGCAACCCAGGCAAACCCTAAGAATCAGTGAGTTTGACTCGTGGGATTTTATTCTCTGCAACAAACCAGCTACAGGTCACGCTTACAAAGATATGCTTATTTCATCTGTGCACAAACAAGCATGGGAGAGAGAATGGGAAAATGTCAAGAGAAGAATATTTTCTGAGGGCCAAGACAAAATTCAGGAAAAATAATTGATAGTGAGGAGAGGTTTTGTCTGAAGAGGGGCTAACCAAGGTCTCATTTCAAGTAAGAAGTTGTAAGGTATTTGATTTTCCTGTTGATTCCTTAATGTTGTGACGTTGAAAGCAAGAGGAGGGGTATGCAATGGAAGGGGGCAATGTCTCCTCTCCTATTACACAGGAGCTATTCAAGGAAGGAAAGAAAGTGAGTTCAAATCTACGCTTCACTGCTCAGAGCATTTGCTGACTGGCAGAGATACTGAGTGAAAAGGTTTAGGGGTATGACATCCACTGGTGGGGAGGAAGCTCATCATTTGCCTCCCTTGCAGCTGCTGACACTCAGCCTGCACACTCCTGCTCTGATGTCAGTGGTCTAAATGAGGGCCATGCTCTAACTGATTGTTTAATCTCAGGAAATCTCTGTCAAATTATTAGTGAGGCTCTGACTCCCACAGCAACTGCACACTGCTCCTCAAGCACAGAGGAGATTCACCAGCTTCCGATTCAGGGAGGAGCCTGCAGCTCTTAAACACGGCTGGCAAACTTACTTTCAAGATAGATCTGCTTAAATCTGTTCATCACTACCATGAACCCTCACTGAACAGAAGAATATTCTCCAGTCCCTCAAGAGGTTAGAGCTGGGCTATGTCAGTAATAATTATTAAGTGAACAAAATGCCATCTTGGTCCTGAATAAAAATACTCAGAATAAATGAAAATGCTGTAACAGAATTTCATCTTCCCCTTTACTGTCTGGAAAGCTAAAATCTCTTGAGCTTTCAGAGTCTCTTTTGGATATAATAATTTTACATATAACTGGAAGACTTGTTCATGACTCATCTGCCTGTATTACCAAGTGGATGTTTTAGTCTAAAAGCCAGACATCCATTATGCGGGCTGCTAAATGATTTACACTGATTGAGCATGCACGTTATGCAGCTCTTGCAAATTTTATATGCTGGCTGTATGGAGAATGAATGCTTGCTGATTATGCTCCAAATAGCAATGAACCCAATTACCTAAGCCACTAACTCCCAGCAAGGAAGCCAGAAATGCAGCTATTGCTTCAGTACCTTAAAGTGATATTTACTGTTTGGATCTTAAGTACTGTAATTTGAAGTAAATGAGAGATTCACATTAGTGAAGAACACACCCGTTAGTTCAAAATCACCTCTTTTAATAACCATTGTTTATTCCTTACGCTCTAGAGCTTGTATTCCAGCCTAAGGTCTTAACCCATACCTGGGAAAGTAAGACAAGAATCCAGCTACTCTGGGAATCTGAGTGACTTCCGACGTGTAGCCACCAAGATAAGAAGCCTGAAAAAAAAAAAGGTAAATTTCAGAGACAAACATAAGGACACTTCTTAATCACCTTGTGGTGAAAACATGACTTCTGTCATCCAGAGAGTCAGAATGAACTTTGGTATGAGGAATGGGTACTAATGACTGCAGAAGGATCACCCAAAACAAAAATCTTGGCTGAAAACAACATGTGAAAGTCATCTAGTCAAAATGCTTTTTTCACACAAGGGTAACTCCATGGTAGATACTAAGGTCCTGGGTCTTGTCCACTTGAGGTTCAATGTGGATTGAGAGATCACATCTCTGGCTCTGGTTCCAGTACTCTGCCATCCCCATGGGAAGGAGTTTTTTTTCCCATGTCATAATAGAACTTTCCTTGTGGTAACATTTCAGCGTTGCCCACTACCCCTTCATTGCACACATCTGGGCACACCAGCTTTGTACCCTGTAGCAGAGCAGAGCCATCACCACAGGTACCCCATGCAGAGCAGTGACAGCAGCGGGTCTGGGTGTGGTGATTGATGAAGAGGGGTCACGGACTTCACAAGATGGTGGTATGCAAAGACGTTTATTGCGCAGTGAAAAATGCTTATATACTATCACACAAACGGGAAGTAACTCTACACCACAGTGTATGCCAATCACCGATTCTATTTCAGAATATTACCTTTTATGTTAACAGGTAAACAATACCTTTTAAGGTAACGAACAGTGATTCTCACCTCTGACAGGTCCAGCAGTTCACAAACCCATAATGCTTTTCTATTACTTCCTTGGTGACCCAGGATATGTTTCATGGATTCTCCCGGGCCAAAGACAAGCGGCCACCCTGGCTTTCAAGGCCTGTTCTTCTGTTACCTACATTCTGTAATACCACACCTGGGTATGGGTGCAAGGCAAAGGGGCATCACCACCAGAAGAAACAGCTGCAGTTTTACAGATTGGGAGCAGCTACAAATTTAGCCAGGAGCCTCACTTAATAGCTCATATTGCATTTCAGAGCTCTGACGCACATGCAATTGACTGACGTCGCCACACAGCCCTGCATCCAACATGCTGCTAAGCCTGTGCTTCAGGGAAGGACTTAAAGCTAGGACTGGAATAACAGGAAAATCAGGGGAGGATGAAGAACAAGCTTAATCTTTTAAGTTCACAAAGCACCTGTCATACAAAACATTTATTATTTTCATGAGCATGATTGTCACAGAGTGTATCACAGAATGAAGAAGTCAAAAATTACCAATATGACTGAAATCAGACTCCTCTCCTCTTGTTCCACAACCACATTATGAAGACCAATGGTCAAGTGACCTTCCATTCCAACCAATAATGAAGTTGCTGTTTATAGTTAGTAAGGTTTTAGCTCCTGTTCCAAACTTCTAGGTATACCCACATGTACAGTCACTGCTAAAAACCACCCTGGTATACACCTCAGGAGACTAAATACAGATGTAATCTCCTAAATTTAGCAATATCATTCCAAATTTTTTAAAAAATAAATTTTTTTAAAAGGATTTTTTATCCTTTAGATCTAAAAAAAAAATCCAAATTTAAAAAAACCCAAACAAACAAAAAAAAAGCCCTCTCTAATTAGCTCTCTGGTTTTCATGTGTGAAGCTTTGGTCTTCCAAAACTCTCAAATTATTTTTATAGATATTAAAGGATAGGGCTAAACCATACTGTGAAATCTAAGATGGTTGCCTGCACCTATCTGTAGGGTTTGGTGATGGCAAACAGTGCTCACCACTGAAACAGAAGTTAGCAAAAGGTACAGCTCCAACTGCAGAGAATCAGGCAAAGCAGAAGGAAATTAATTATGAAACTTCTCTTTACAAATGCATTTTGAGGATTCAATTCATATCCCTTTCTCCTGGAAAGAAAGGTAAGATTCTTTGGAGGATCATTCTGGAGACCAGTTTATCTGCCCATTCTCTTTCCTGCTCTGCATCTTTCAGACTACTTTGTACAGTGGCTAAAAGGGAGGATATGAACAGATGGCTGTTTGCTCTGATAACTGTGTCTGTTCCTAGTCAGATTAATTGTTTACAACCCAGTTAAAGATTAGAGTCTGGTAAAATGATACAGACAGCCCTTCAGTTACTCTTCACTGTCCATATGAAGAAAATAAAATACTCTGCTAAGAATGAAAATGGAGTTTCAATACATGCTAGGCATTATGCAAAACACATTGCCATAGAAAGAGTATAGTATTTGCCCTTCCAGACTACAGTTCTAAAGAGTATAAAATTTACAGGAACGTGAAGGTCAAATGGAGGTTTAAAAACACAAGATGTTCTTGTGGATCAACAAATCAGAACAGCATCAGTGTCACGATTACTTTTCATTTATCCAGGCCTTTGGCATCAAGCTGCTCATGAGACTTAGGGGCTGCAGCAGTATCTCATTTCATACCTCTTCTGATTACACCGAGAAGAGATTCCCCTTCAAACAACTGGGAACATGCCAGGAGACTGAAGCATTGTACTGATACTCACTGAAGAAGAGACTGGGCTGACCTCAGTAATTATAATCCTCAGTGCATGGCAAGATAATGGCAAAACCCACGCAGTGCAATCAATAAAGAATGGAAGGATGAGAATATAAGTAGGGCTAGCCTGTTTGATTATACAGAAAATAGACACCGGCTCACAAACCTGACTGTGTGCTCTGAGACTGCGGGATTGATTACCAGTGATTATCACGGAAGTGTAACAACTTTCATAGAGGACTTGACACAGAGCTGCAGGGTACTGCACTTTAAAAGGCAGCTCTTGCCCTGTACCAATGAAAGCACAACACATGCACTCAAAACTGGCTGACTGGCAAACTCACAAAGATAGTGGGGAAATGTTATCAGCTGAGCAAGTTTCTAGTGGGGTTCTGCAGGGTTTCATTCTGGGTACACAGCCCACAAAAAATGCCTTTTTCTCCCTCTTCTGTGAAATAAAACTGTACATAACACACACATGTTTATACATCTGATATATACACATGTATGTTTAACATACTGAGACTGACAAAGGGTAAACCAACTTGATAATAAGTAAATTCAACTCAGTAACACATAGCACTCAAGCAAACGCAACACAATAAATGTTAAAATAGCAAGCACAAGCCTCGCAGAACAACAGCATATTCTAGAAAACAAAGAACTTGAAAAGAATTTTTAAGACAAAATTAAGACACTACAGACACATCTGAAGAAGCAAAATGAGTATGTACAGTCTCTGTTTTTGCACTGTGCTGCAGGGGAAGGGAGCAGTGGAAGAAGAGATTGTTTCTCAGATCTTTGATTAAGAACTCTGGAGAAGGTATAAGGCACCACAAAGAAAAGGTGAGAGGTCAACAAAATACTTTGCTGGAGAGGCCAATGGAACTCCAGCTGTTTGCACTATCAAAAGGAAGACAAAAAACTTTAATCACTTACAGTATATAAATCCTTCAAAAGGAGAAAATTAAATTAGAGAGATCTTTAACACAGTAAAGAAAGACATACACACACTCCAGAAAAACTCTGTAGTTCAAGCCAAGAAAATGAATTTGTGAAATCAGACAAAGGTGTAATCTACAAGGTGATTAACCAAAGCAGCAAAGTATTCAGGGAAAGTTTTTTCATCTTTGCTTGGTATTTCCAAATCAAGGCTGGATCTCTTCATGGAGAACAGACGCTTTAGTCTGACTCTTCAGACTAAGGGGAACACAAAACTGAAACTCTGCCAGAAGCACCAGTTCTGAGCCCATGGTGCTCACCTGTAGTTTACTTCACAGGTTGCATGGTTTCACTCACAGTGCTGAGATCCAGGTCTTGTATCAGTCACCAAGGGGTTGCCAAGACTCATCCTCTTCCACCAGCAAGTCTCAGGTTTCCTTACTTTCCTTTACTCCACGTACCCTTAAGCAGGTTGGTGAGCAGGCATGACCATTTTTTTAATGTACGTAATGAAAGACAAAGTAGCGTTTTGAAGCAGATACCTAAAACCCCGGGGAAACGCACATCACCCACGGGATGAATACCTCTAACACAGCCTTTAAACGGCTCTCAACCCCAGCCTCACCTCTTTGCTAAACAGCCCGTGCCATGCCCTGCGTGAGTCTCACACTACCTTTCTCTCACGTAAAATTCGGGAATTTACGGGAATTCACATGACAGGGCCGCCGGGCAGCAGGGCACGGCCCTGGGCCGCGCGCCCGCCACGAGGCCTCTGGCGCCACCCAGCGGCGCCGTGGGCTCGCCGGGCCGTGAGGGACGGGCTGCGGGCTGGCAGCCTGGGCTCCCCCATAAACCAGCATTTTCTCTGCAGCACTTCCCGAAGAGCCGGCGATATCCCAGTCGGGGGCGTTTACACCCCGGGAGCAGAGCCCCGAAACCGCCCAGCTGGGCGGAATGGAGCTCAGCTGCAGCACGCTGCCAACACCCCCTTCGCTAATTAACCCTTGGCCAGGCTCTCCTCTGCTCTTAACGAGCAGGAGGGGGAAAAACTCCCAAGTGTTCTCCGAAGAGCTGCGACAATGCCACCTGCTAGCGGGAAGCGATGCGGAATAGCGCCTCTGCTGGCTTCTCGAGACCTTTCTCATCGTCGAGGCTGCAGCCGCCCGGCGGGGCTGGCCAGGGCAGCTGTGCCAGGTGCCAGCTGCAGAGTTTACACGTTGCTAAGCATAATGCAGCCAAAGCGAGTTTTCTCAGCTTTCCCCCTTATGTCAGAAATTCCTTTGGGGAAATTTCATTTGGTCACTCTGAGCAAAAACTCATTTGGGGAATTTTTTTTTTTTAAGTTCTAGCACACAACCCAACTTTGACAAAAATGTCAAAGGCAGCCTCTCCTCTGCCCCCAGCTGTGAGAGCTAGGCCTGAAAATTTGATGTATAATTTTTAAAAATGCAATTTTTTTCTAAGAATTGCTGCCAAATCTTTGTGGTAGGACCACACTGAAGTGAGTGCAACAGAAAGATGCAGTAATCTCTTCAGATGTCCTTGGATGCATTGCCTCTTTCAACCACTTAACTGACATAATGAGCTACATGAAAGCATATGTGGGGTTTTTTATATTACAGAGCTGCTGCTTACAATAGGTGAACTAACTCAGTGTTTAGTGTAATGTGTTGTTGTGGTTTTAGTAGTGGGGAGGGGACCATAAAGATGGATCCTATGAGAAGCTTCTGGAATTCTTCACCATTTCCAGCAGAGCAATCTCTGATGGCTCTGAAGATGATGGACATGCCACTGGCCATGTTTGGGCCAATTAGAAAGGTTGGTTATGCCTCTGTGATGACATATTTTAGGAAGAATCAAAACAAAGTGTGCACACAGCTGCCTTTAGTTAGAGAAGGAAGAGGATGTGAGAACATGCGAGGGAAAACAACATGGAGACACTAAGGTCAGTGGAGAAGGAGGGGGAGGAGGTGCTCCAGGCGCTGGAACTGCCTTTCCTCTGCAGGCCATGGTGAGCCCATGGTGAGGTGGGGTGTCCCCCCTACAGTCCATGGGCTCCATGAGGGATGCAGAGCCACCCGCAGTCTGTGGGTGAGGTGCCAACGCTGGAGCGGGGAGCTGCCAGAAGCCGCAGCAGCCATGGATGTCAGGAGAAGCCGCAGTAGCTGTAGATGGCAGGAGAAACCATAGCAGTCACAGCCTAGTGAGAGACAGAGACTGAGATAAAAGTCCC
>VYZT01016147.1:17873-63464 GCA_013400735.1 Pomatostomus ruficeps
TCTGCCCAGCTGTGGCAGGGGAGGGAACAAGTGAGTGAGTGGCTTCTGTGGGTGCCTGGTACTTAGCCAGGGTCAAACCACGACATGTGTCAGCCTCTTGACTCTGAACATCTGAAGGAAGTAAGCTATAAAATCTAATTATGACTAACCTGCAGACTTCAAATTTGGTCTGAATTGGTTCCCGTTCTCCATCTTTTCCAAAAAGCATGCCCCTTGCTCAGTCTCTTCCTGAAGTATCCACAGTCCCCATGCTGCTTCCCCACCTGCAGCACCAGCAAGCCAAACCCTTCTTTCTTCCCCTTATTTCTCCCTACCACTATATACTTCCATCATCTCATGCTACAATATCACTTTGGCATAGTTTTGTTTGTGTCTTGTTTTGATAGCAGTGAACTGATCATTATTCTCAGGGAAGACAGCATCTCAGTGTTTCACAATTGCTTTGTTTTGTACATCCTGTAATTTTTATTACAGGGGTTTTTTAGTTATTTGCAAAGTGATCTGATAATCTAATTGCATCGTTTTCCTCAGGCCTTCTCAAAGCCTTTGGCTTTTTGAAAGCCTCTTTCTAAATCCTGAAAATAGCATTTTTCTTACCATTTCTGTTTAATACTTGCCTTTTGAACTCTACAAGCATCTTCCTTCTGAAGTGGTGAATGCAATTACAAACTCCAGACCAGCCTGCCCTCATCCATCTGAAGGGACACCGCCTGCCTGTGGTGTCTAAGAAGCATTTTTTGAAAAGCTATTTTTCTACTGGCTTATTGTGTCAATGACCCAACAACAACTGGCAAAGGAGCTGTTTATCAGGTCTCGCCCTTGCAAATTGCTGTTAATGGGCACACATACCTTGTACTCACATGAAACCTTGCTTGGTGGGCTGTATGGGTGGACCTGAGCCTGCATTCCTGAAAATACTTGAGGGCACAACCTAGTTATATCCTTACAGTTAAGTGTTGTATTAAGATGCACTTGAGATAAGTGTACATTTCAGCTGATTTTTTGTCTCAATTTTACACCCCTTAAAAAGTATTGTCATCTCTTATTTGTTCAGTGCCTGCCACTTCAATGTTGCAGTCTGATAGAAGGTCTGCTGGATATTCTCTCAATACACATTAGGTAGGAGCAAGTAATAAACTGAGTCATGGAAACCTTACTGGTAGGTTGTCTCTGGAGGTAAGACAAAATATCATATGTCTGACATCCATAAGAGAAGGGCTCAAAAAAGGTGGTTTTTAATTATGATTACTTTAGGAAAAGCAAAGATGGGTTTGGGTTCTATACATGTCTGACTCTCAGAATTGCTAGGTGTGTATAATACCCCCACTATGCAGAGGAAGCTGAGACTCCTACATATCTGCAAGCCCATGTGCAAGAGTAGTAGTACTGCATTCCAGCACTGAACTTATTATTCCTAGTGCTGGTTTAGAGATGGAGATTGGGACCTGGATTTCACTTAATATATGACTGACAATGCCATGCTAACATCAAAATCCTCCATCCGCATGCTTTTAAGGAATGAGGAGCCAGAGCCTGTCAGGTGGATTAGCTATATATCAACTCCCCAGTGCACCACAGCAGAGCCATCGTTAATCTGAAAACTTGATCTCAAGCCAAAGGGAACAATTATATAACCTAGATATCAAGGCGAATAATACAAAAACAAGAAAGAACAATCATCCTTACTCACACATGTGTACATTTTACTACACCTATTAGGCAATCAAGACTGTCATATAATTGGCTTTTTTTAAATTACAAAAATGATGGAAGGGTTGCAGTAATTAAAAAGTGCAGGCAGCACGTTGAAAGGTGATAAATTACATAAAAGCAAAGTGCAAATGAAGCAAAATCTTTACAAGTATTTATTTGCTTCTTCACAATTTAAATAATTTTTGTGTTTGCAGTTTGTCTGTTCCTGACCACCATTATCAAACCGGTGTGAAATTGATCAGAGAGACAGAGAGCTGTCACAAGAACTTGAGTTCCCAGAGCAGAAGATTACTTTAAAAATTGGTGTCAAGCCCCAGAAAAGCCACAGGAATGAAGCTCTTCACCAAGATATATTGCATGGGCAAGTTCTGTGGCACATGCCTGAATTGTCATGAACATCCAAAGCAAACTTTGGAAAACTGACAACAGAAGATAAAGGTCCACTAGCATTATTCCTCCCACATGAATAAAGGAGACAAACGTGCACTTAATTCAGCTTATTTATTAGGACAGTGCCTAGGGCCCCTCTAGGTGGGGCCTTATTATGTTAGGCACATAAAAGCAGAACCTCTGTCCCAGAAAGACTTATACAAGTATATCTCCTTGTACAAGGTAGGAGAGAGGATGATAAAATATAAGCTGAATGAACTAGCTGTCAAAGGGATGTTAAGATAATACTCTAAAGCACACTGGAAATTATTCTAGGAGGAAACGTTTGAAAGGCCAACCTTTCCATACTGTCCCAAAGCCATCCTCCAGAGATCTGCTACAGAGCTAGTAGCCTCTGTCAAATCCCACAGGAACGTCTTCAGTCTGTAGTAAATTCTTAGGATCCACCTGATCCTCAGGGCTGGTTTTCCATAGAATTATTCTTGGGAAGCTAATAGTCCCTGTGTTTTGAAGGTCCTGGCATCAAGTCTCCAAACCTACATGCAGTTAAATACTTGATATCTGGACGTACACTCTTGTACCTATTGACTCCTGAGGTATTATTTACAACATATGGTTTGCAACCAATTTATTTGTATTTGCAGCTTCCTTGGATTTTCTTTTCTTTTTTTCTTTTTTCTTTCCTCCCAAAGATGCCCCAAGTTGCATAGCCTTCCAGCACTTGCACATTTCTTAATTTACTTTGGATTCGTGGGACTGCTCCTCACTGACATGGGCAAATTCTTTATGTTAAGTATTGTTAGTAATAACAATATTTTCTGTTCTTTTGTAGTTTCAAAGCATTGAACAAATTAACTATCTGAGCTGCTAGGAAAGCTCTTCTAGCACCATTTCAGATTTCACAAACCCATCAATTTGTTCTGTGGCCAAACTCTCAAGACACTGCAGTGCAGGAACAATGGTAACCTATAGCTGAGAAATGTCAGGCTTGACACAGTCTCCACTTCAGCACATGTGTGTGCATGCACAGCCCTGTAAGTTAGATGTGTGAGTTGTGCAGCTGAGTCATGAACAGTGGACACTATAAATGGTGCAGGGGGTGGTTCTGTATGGTGTAAAGAGTGATTTCAATAAGAATAAAGCTTCGTTTGGGCTAAGGAACAAGAAGGAAATGACCCAAGCAAAAGACTAGTTTTTACTAGTCTAAGAGGGTGTTGCACACAATTTTGTATTAGCCTGTTCAGATCTGGAGGTAAAATGGCTGTCAGACTTTCTTGCCAACATTGACATTAGCGGGAAGCACGGAAGCCAAGAGATTCCGTGCTGGCCTCAGACTCGTAAAGCCTGTGGCCTGCGAGCTGCTGGCTGAGCGACACGAGGTGTGCTTCACTTCCCAGTACTTCTCTCTCCTTTCCCATCCATTGCTACTCTTTTAGACAGTGAGGTCATACATAGAGAAGCTGTTTTCTTATTCCATCTATTAATGGCAGAGCCCTGAGCTCAGTTGGGCCTCTAGGCACCAGGTTAATATATGTAATAATAGTGTGGTACAAAAAACCAAAGGCATAACAGTTTCATGACGGAACGCATCTCAGATGAGTTAATGTGTGCAAAGCACTTTGAAGTTGAAAGGTTCTGCAGCATGTAAAAGCTGAGCATTGCTTTCATATGGATTTGTTGATCTTGAGGACTCAGGAAGCTGCTCCAAACATGCCTCTACTCAGTGAAGTGCAGAGTGCGAATCCCTGCTATTCATGCCAATCTCCAAATGGAGTAGTATGTCCAAGAAATTCCTATTTGAGGATGTCATTAAGAAAAACTATGTCATTATAGGCAAATATCTTTAGTTTTAGCACCTCTCTATATTAAAAACAAGCATCCCTGGGGAAAAATACAAATAGGCTTTTCACAATCCTGCTGATTTTGGCATTATCCCTTCTCCACTGCTTTGAGTCACTCTCACTTTCTGGTTCTCCTACATTAAGTTGCCATGGGAAATACAAAAAGAAAAAGTGTTACAACCTGCCAACAGATTGACATGAATCTTACTCATTCTGGCTCCTGAAGCTGAATTGACTTTCCAAGGTTCACTGAAGCCTACCCAATCCCTGGCCAGGAATAAATGGCATTTTGTGACTCCATATCCAGGCTGGTTTGGCCGAGCTCTTTCTGGGCTGGAGCTGAGACCCAGCCCAAACATTCCCCAACAGATTCAAGACCCACACTGCTGCTTTGGATCATGCTTGCTTTAGTTGCTGGCATACCTCACCACTCCTTTTAGAATATAATTTACTGCATTTCAGGGAGCAGTTTAGCTCAGGATTGAGGACCTGTCTCATGAAGTGACATGCGGGCACACCAGGTGGTGGTCCCAGAGCTCATCTTCTGACTGAGACAAGATGCAGTAACTGAGCGAAACATCCTCTAAAAAAAGCTGAAGAGTAAAAGGAAAACAAGGGACTACACAGAGTAGTTGGTGGTTCTGCATAATTTCAACTCTTCTGCCCCTTTTGTGTATGGATTACTATAGAGATCCATAGTGATATGCACGCTTAGGCATGCATCTACCCGAACGGAGAAGAGCTGTAATTAAATACGCCTGATGGACACTCACCATGGGCCCTGTCCCCTCCCACGGCCACCGCCGTCCTTCCGAAGCCTGTGCCACTAGATGGAGCTGAGCAACAAAATTCCTCCCAGGCCTTGTGCGCGGCTGCAGCATCAGCTGCATTGCCTAAGTCGCAAGTTGCAACTTGTTTCTTGCTTACTGGGCACTAAATGTTGTTTCCCTGGACAGTTTATACAGGGACAAGCTGTGGCGAATTGTCATTAAGAGATTGCAAAACCATACTCCCCAACCACGCTGATTCACCCTTAGCAGAGGATGATGTCAGTCTAGGTAGATTTGGCAGCCAAAAATGAATTTGGGAAATGGAAGGAGGGGCTTCTGCTTGGCCCACAATTTATGCCATGGAAAAGCCATTCTGTAATAGCTTATTTTGGTTATCTAGGGAACAGGGAGTTTGGCAGTCCCTGCCTGTCTAGACCCTTCTGCTCATCAACAGCCTCCCGAGAGCATGGGAAATTGGACAGAAGCTTTCTCTGCTTTCCCTAGGTTGCCTTTCCAGCCTTCCAGATGATCTGATGGCAGCAAACTGAACACAAAACGGCCTGTCATTCTTGGGGAAGGGTTTCACAGGAAAAGCAGTTGTAAAATAAAACCCCATCCTCATGGTCTGGACAGAGCAGAAATTTTAGGGGAACACTCCAAATGCAGGCACACCAGGTAGCAAAGCACCTGTCACACCCATCCTGCATGGGGAGTGGTGCTGAGAGGCTGAAAACTGGCTCAGTGGAAACATGCCGCCCTGGGACAGCCCACTTGAGAGAAGTGACACTGCCAGGTCTTGTTTACACAGGGCATTGGCTGTGCTCTGTCTCCCTCTCTTTGGAGGCAGGCAGGCTTAAGTCTGCCCTGCTCCCCACAGTGGAAGAGTTATCCCACTGTAAAGATGTTAAAACCATCCCATTTATTTTGTAAACTACTTTACTTATAAATGCTTCCATAACTAAACTAGTGTGGTGGTGGGAAATCTGCTTTGTAAATTTTTTAAGATGTTATAAAGAGATGAGATAAACAAATGTGGAAACAGAAGGAGGAAAAGGTAAAATAAAATGTATTAACAAATCAGGTAATTGCAGCATCTAAAACAATTTTAGGATGCAGATTGCCAGGCTAAATTTCATTTTATCTGTTGACAGATGTAATGGACTAGTGGGCTAGGAGCAGAATGCAAACACAACCACATCTTGTAACATTAAACATTATTTAGGTTGTGTGTTAAAAAGGGAATAGGAATAAGCTAAATCTGCGTTACAGTGGGCCCAATATAAACCAGATAAACCAATGTGAAAACAGAACCAAATCTTAGAACTTCACAATGCACTTATACAAATTACATGGTCATGTGAAAAAAAAAAATTATTAGTAAACCATTGAATGAATCTGCAAATATAGTGTTTCTGTCCAAGTCTAGATGTATTATTCAAAACAAGCCTATTTTTGCATTCACCTAATCAAGTGGATCTATCTGCAAAGATAGAGTTTATCCTCTTTTATTTTCTTTATTCCACGTGTGCCATATTATGATAACTTCAGTTTAAGATGAGTCTAAAATGAATGCTTTCTGCATCCCAGCTCTTTAAGTGGTATATGTCTGCAGGCAGACATCACTGAGATGTTTTAACAGTACATCATGCAGAACGGGTCATACAGTAGTAGGTTTCTGTAATGGTAGCCAAGTGGCAAACCAGTCGGAAGACCACTTTTTTCAAGCCAACAATACTAAGGTGCTTTGCAGTCAAGGTGTGTTAAAGCCTGCAGGAAAGGGTGTGGTGCACTCACAAAAGTGTGTCCGTGGCCAAGGTGTTCCCAGGAACGTGGGGTGAGTCACCAATGTCACATTGCTTAGTTATCTGTGACAGGTGACATTTGGTAGCTGCATTATTACTAAACAGACGGATGAGCAAGCCTTGCTACATGCAGGCACTGGAGTGTGATGTGACCACCTGATGCTTTACTGAAAGCCTCAGGGAGCACACAGGACTGAAGCTATGGGGTCATAGCCTGATAGAAAAAATGGGCCCTCTGTGCCTGGTGAGCAGCTGTGAGGAGATGAATAAATTTGAAGAGTTTAGCCATATAGTACCCCACTGTAATGAACAGAAATAGCTTTTTAATAATTTCTAAGCTAATTTGATAGTTAATTTTAGAAAGCAAATCTGTATCTGCTGTAGCTGAAATTTGATGTTGGGAAGCTGTAAAATAAAACTTTTTTTTCCTATCTTATTGGACTTTAGGCAAACTTAGAGACATCCTTAGCCAAGGGTAATTCATCCTTTGACTTTAGCTGTGCTACCTGACAGGTAAGTGAGAGCTCTAGTGTGTCACTGCCACGTTAAAACCTCCTTGGCAGTACAGAGGTGCTCTGTTTCCCAGGTCCCACATTGCACCATTCCCTGTGCCACCAAGGAGCTTGCCTGCAGACCTGGCAAGGATAGTCAGCCACCCAGCACGCTCGCACACCAGCCTCTAGTCAGGACTTCCAGTTCTGTTGTAGCACCTTTTGGCGAGGGAAAACTCAGGTACCTTCATGCAAGCCCAGCCCATCACACCTGTGGTGCAGGGGGAGCTGGACACAGATGGCCCTGAGCCCCACACACCCTGGCTGGGCAGCCTGGTGGCTCTGCAAGAGCAAGCAGGTCGCAGAGATAAGCCTGCCCCAGGCACAGACATGGCCCGAGGGGCTTTGAGGGGGTTTGCAAGATTTGTCTCTGCCCTGTAAGAAACATGTGGTCACCTTGCACTTTTGGGGGTCCTCTCTGGCTTCTGCACCTCCCACTTTTATGGGGCCTTGGCGCATCCTGCACATGGAGCCTCACTGCCCAAAAGGCCAGTTCAATTGTGGCTTATGGTGCATATGAAGAAGATGTTCCTTCATCCTCACAGGCATGAGGGGATGCCCAGTGGCAGAGCCATGTGAGTGTCCCATCAGAGGATCCCCAGCTCCTGGCCCCTCAAACCTGACATTTTCTCCTGCACATCCAGCCTGCGGAGGTGATGATGAGCACTTTCAGCCACTGCCAGTCTGCTTGCTTTCCAGTTCCATGGACCCCATGCCTATTCACATAAATCCTAGCTGAATATAGCCTCAGGCTTCAAGTCACATTAATCCTACTACAAGTTCATACAGCGTGGTGCAGCCAAGGAGCTCAGTGCAAGAAATGGAAGAAGGGGGAGAGAAAAATAAAGAGAGAGCAGGGGGGGTTGGCACCTGTGCTAGGGACATGGTAGAGACCAGTTGGAGTGTTTCCAACAGCGAGTTTCAGATCACCTTTCATTTCAAAGGCAATCCTGTCCATGAGCTGCAACACCTTACCCTGAAACACTGAATTAAAAAAGTATTAATTAGTTTTGCTGTTCTGGGGCTCTTGCATCTCTGATGGAGAATGAAAGAGGAGAGATGGTGAGTCACAGCATGCAAGGAGGGGTGCAAGGGGACCTGGTGTCTCTGTTTCCACCACAGCCCCCCACAGCACAGCACAGAGTAAGCGGAATGGAAAGTACTACCTTTTTCTCTGAAAGGCAGTGGTTTGTGGTGGGAGCAGGGGGGAGAGGGCCCCTTTCAGCTGGAGAAAGACTGTTAACACCACCAAATCTCTGTCATTTGGCCATAGTTCACAGCACCTTCCAGTTAGTTACAGAATAGGGCAAATGGCTCTTCCTTGCTAATGAACAAGCTGAACTTGCCCACGAGCTGATGTGGGGAGAAAAAAGACTAATAAATCCCTTGTCCTATGACAGGTTTACACTGTTCCAAACTGATACCTAGGTTCAGGTAGCATCTCTTGAGTCCACACACTGATGGGGAAAACTGAGGCACAGTGACCCTATAACCACTGCCTAGACACAGGCAGCTGGGACAGAGAGATGTAAAAGCAGCTTCTGCCCCATGGTAGTCACTCACTAAAACTGTGAGTCCATCCAGGCACAGAGGTAGCTGTATTGCCAGTGCCATACTGCTGCCATGCCAGTCCTCTTGGATACCAGGGTTCATTTGGGAAAAGCACTGCTCTCTGGCTGGGAGACAGGAAAATTTGGCTAAAACCTGCTGGGACATGAGAAGGTTCATCAGGATGAAATGGAAAAGCTTTGTTTTGACTCTGCTGCTGAGCTTACAGGTGACACCAAGGAAAGTTGAACAATCTGGAGGCAGAATGACTTTTTAGGTCTGCCAGCAACAACAGTTTTTGTCTAAGTTTTTCTCTTTGTCAAACTCCAAAAGCAATTCTTCAGGCAAGAAACATCCCGCCAGGAAAAATGTGAGGTGAGGTGTCTTTTCTCTGCGTGTATATTACTACTGTATGACACTGTTCACCACAAGTTTAGCACTAAACATGGTGTTGTTTTTTCCTCCTTGCCTCTTCTACTTTGCTTTGTAATCCCCACAACTGGTTCCTGCACTTAGCAAGGAGTTGTGTGTCCTCCTAGGACAGACAAGAGATTGGTTTTAAGTACAGCATTTGTTAGTTATTGTTTACAGTGAAAGCTTCAACTTTAACCTGAGACCAATGCAATGGCTCTGAGTGTTGGAGAATGTTGAATTAACATAAATCTCTCTGTCATTTCCTCGTATTCATCTGCTGTACATGCAGGCTCTAGGCCACAAGCTCCAGTGAAGCCTTCAGAGACAGACGGCAAAGAGAGACATGAAAGACGCACACACCCAGTTATGTCAAGCTGCAAAAATTAAAGCTGGTTAGAGCAGTGTCAGATGCCCTGCAGGATGGTGTCTTTTTCCTAGGACCCTTTCGCTGGATAACAATGAAAGCATAACAACTGTCAGGGAGGCCTCTTGCTGCCCAGCCTTCACTTGTGAAAGCCTTATTTGCTTTGTCAAAATAAAGCTGGTGCCTCTCAACAGCAGAAATAGTCATTCCTACAAGTGGCCTGCCTGCCCTCTCACAAGGTATCTGTTGTGGTCACATCCAAGACCCCAAATCAAGACTGGAGCAGGGCTGTGGTAGGTGCTGGAAAGCAAAACACTGGTGCAGGAAGTCCCACACCCTGCCACAATTTCCATGCTGGTGTGGAACAGGGCAAGGGGTACCAACAACTGGCTGCAGGTGTGGTCATTGCTAATGGCAACTCAATCCGCCTGGAAAATATGTTCTAGGAACAATTTGATCCTTCAAAATCACTCATAAAGGAAACCAAACAAACCCTTGTACAAATAAAACCAGCCAGCTCTCAGTGTCCCTCACCAGCTGATGCAGGCTGTCACAGCCTTTGTAGCCCCATTCTGTGTGCTCAGGGTTGCACAGACTCCTCTGAGCAGCCAGGAGTGCTGTGAGAGCAGGACAGGTGACACTGCAGAGCTGCCCCTTCCTCTGCCACAGAGCACATGCGTGCTGGTACCTCACAGAGGGCTTCTTACGCCTTCAGTAACTCTGCCCCCGCCAAAAATTGGGTGGAGGGAGCCTAACCCCACACAGCTGCAAGGCAGTTACAATGGGAACGCAAATTAAAGCCACCCATTTATGTAAACTACCTCAAAGTACTGAATAAAAAGCAGATGCATAGGAACAATTGCAATACCAGTTTCAGACAGGATCCACTGGAGCACAAGATGAATTATATACATATAGGATTTCAAAGATCATTAGGACAGACTGAGTTCTGCCCACATCTTAATGACATGAATAGATTAGCCTCTCCCACGTCACTACCTTGTGCTATCTGGCTGGGGATTGACACTGCAGAGATTTTCACCTTCGCTTTAGGCCTTAAAGCAGAGCTTCAGCTTTGGGGAGAGGGCAGGGGGCAATGATGTCCTGCTGCATCCCAAGGAGCTCCCGCCACCCTGACAGGGATGGCTTGTTTGCAGAGACAAACATTGGGGCCAACCTCAAGGTAGAAAACAGGCAAAGTGAAAGGAGAGAGATCCTAGCTGAGTGCACTTGGGGTGGGCAAGGAAGGACAAGGGGGAAGAGTATCTGAAATGAACCTTTCTCTGGTGTTTCTCAAGCATTACAAGAGGAAAGCAAGAGAAAAGAGATTAAACAAAGGAAAGAAACAAGGAAGAAGTGTGATATTATCTGGATGGAGAGTTTAAACCAAAAAAACCCCCTATCTGAGAGATGCATGAAGGGCATAGGAGATGCCCCTGAACCTTGCAGATCCTTCCTTACAACAACTTTCCCCAGTTCTGAGAAGGAGTGCCTGTTGTCCAGTGGGGGAAAGGCCGAGCATAGCTCCTCACAAGCCTGTGCAGGGCTTCCCTGCAGGGCGTTCTGCCCATCCCTGTGCAGAGCAGCTCTGCCCTTCCGGAGAACAGGTAAATAATCCGATGCGCGCACGCCTTGGGGCAAGTACATTTTTCCTGGGTGAATACAGTTTTCCCAAGTGATTAAGATAGGATAACCAGGAGTAAGAGACCAGATTATACAGCAGAGCTCATGAATTTCCATGGAAGGCCAGGAATGCTGTGCCACAGGTAAGCACTGCTGTCACCTCTGTTGTTTTTCAAGACCAGTTTTCAAAGGTAATTTTTGGTTTGCGATAAACAGCCTTGGAGTCACTCCAGATTTATTCTCTGTAGATCACATCTACTGACTGTCCCTTTATCAGGGTGGTCAGTGTCCTTATGACCCCAAGCCCGTAGCCCCTGAGGGAGCCCTCCTGCAACCACAGCAAACACCCCATCAGGTTTCCTATGTCCTGTGTGTAGCACAGAGGGTCTGGATGGCTGCATACAAGAGCCCACCCCAAAACTGTGACTCCTTGCAAAACAGCAGTAGACCTGTGGGTAGGGCAGACCTAGGGCCAATGTTAGCATCACTTAATCCAAGCAGGCAGGTTCAGATGAGGCAACCTGACACAATCTGTGTTTTACCTCTCTCTATGCCAAGAAAAAAGTGCAGCTGTTTGGGTTCCCATGGCATTTATTTTATACCCTTTTATCCTAAGCTCTGTGTTCTTTAATGTAATAAACAAATCATAAGTCTTGTTTTACATATGAAATCTTACCACATGAAATCTTTCCAATTCTTCTTATGCTTGTCTAAAAAGTGCCTAGCAAACTGATGCATTAAACAAAAATTAAGTCAAGGTTGGGGCTCCAGTACTCAGAACCCTGAGGTTTTATAGAGCTTTCTTTGTGCAGCTTCTATTTCTGTCTGATTAAGCTATTTTATTCTCAGAGGTTAAGCTATCTAAACTGACTGGGTACTGAAGCATTTAAAACGTAAACGCACTGAGCTTTAATCACAGTCTGCAGACTACACCTCTCTCTCCATCTGTGTATATGTGGGAGCTGTTTCCTTGCAATTTCTTGATGTTACACCTGCATCTAGTAGCATCTCACATGCCACAATTAACTAGAGTGTGCTGGAGTGAAGGACAAGGTGTCCAGTGTATGGAAGTGATGCTAAAGGTTCAGCTACAGCAGCTAAGTTCACCCTGTCTCTCCTCTGTCCCCTGCTACCCTCACAGCATCTTCTGTGTCGGTACCCACGCTGCTGGCTTGTCCTCGGTCAGGAAACACTGCTGCCAGCATGAAAGTCAGGGAGGGAGACAAAGGCAAAGACACAGCTCCCACAGTAATGCACTTCAGACAAGTGAGAGCTGCCAAGCTCTCCTCCCTCCCAGTACCTCACTATGATATTCAGAAGTCCTTTGATTTTTACATTTGAGAAAAATCCTTACGGAGGGAGTATTTCCAGTCTGGTCCAGTGTGCCCTGGGAAAAAGAAGACACACTAGAGCTGCTCTGCAGCTCTGGCCCATAGAGGTTATCAGGGAAGAGTGCAGTGAGCCTGACGCAACCCTGAAAATCCCAGGACTAGGCAGCCCAGGGACTTCCCAGGCCACAGGCGGCATCTGCAGCAGCAGCTCTAACAGGCCTCTATAGCCTGCTTTCCCATTAATTTGCCTAATTGCTTTGTGAGCCAATGTATAGTTTCAGCACCTGAAGCATCCCATGGCAATGAGTTCCACCAATTAATTATGGTTGGGTGAAAAAAAAGAGTTCCTTCTCTATGCCTTGAAAAAATATCTGCCTGATGGTTTCATTTAACATCCCTTGGCTCTTGCCGTATGAGCAACTGCTGCCATTCCTCCTGCTGTTCATCATGTTGCAAACCTGTCGCAGCCGTGAGTCCTCCCTTTTCTAGGCTAAATTTGACTGATTCAGTCTCTTTTCATACAGATAGCATTGTGCATCTCTGATCATTCCTGTCATACATCTCTGCCTTTTCCCATTCAAGTACAGCCTGATTTTCAAGAGTGCCACACACCCACAATCCCAAGGTTGCCCAGTAGGAACCGAAGGCACTGTGCCCTTCATGCTTTAAAAAATCATATTTGCTGCTGTGGGTTGTGCTCCAAAACTGATTGCAGCCCTCTCAGAAGATGTCCTGGAGACATTTGGAACTAACTCTGTGTTCGGTGGAGGGGTGGTAGCACCATGCCTGGCTCCCAGGGCTTCTGCAGGCATCAGCTCCAAAGTGCCAGCCACGGCCAGCTCTGGCATTTGCTTCTTGGTGCCTCTGTCACTAAGCCCACAAACAAGAGGTGGCTGCCGCAACATTTGTATTTGAGATCACAGGGACAATAGAGGTAATATGCTCATTGAGCAATTGTGTTACCTCAATGAAACATTTATAGGTGCTTGCAATAGAAATATTGCAGATAGGATGAAGAAATTACCTCAGACAGGATCAGATATGCAAAGCTAACTGTAGCTGTGGACTTCTCCCACAAGATAAACAAGTGGCTAAGGCTCGAGGGAAATAGTAGGAAAGGAAAATCCCGGCAAGCTATTCTTGTGCCAGGTATTTTTTTGCAGGGCTTTAGTAGGAACTGTGTCTGGGAATCCCAGGATGGCCTTGACCCTGCCTGCCTGCAGGAGCCCTGCCTGAGGACAGTGCTGCTGGACCCCCACTTCCCCAGAACCTCTCACCCCAAGCCCTGCACACCATGGGCGGAGTAGGCTTGTGCCTACTTTGTGTCACCAGTTGTTTGGAAACTGAACAGGACACAAATATAGGCACAGGTTTTGAAAGGAGAGAGGGAATGTTTACAAGAGCCCAACACTTAAGATGACTACCTCTTGCTCCTGAGATGCAGAGGTGGTTCCAGTGTTCCATCCCCTCCCAGACAGCCACAAGGAAGAAAGACAAAATGTGGGGCAGAGAAAAAGCTATGATTCAAAGCACTATGCCCAGCTCTCTGCATTTCTTGGGATAACAGCCCATCAACCACTTCTCCAGGCACCACAACTCCCGGGGGGCTGCAGTGGGCCAGCTCGGAGATTATCTTTGCCATCTCTTGGCATTTTTCTAGCTCGGTGTATAATCCATCTTTATTTAAGTACTCTGTTTTTCTTAAACACCGTTGCTATTCCCTTCAAAACATAACTGTTTATACAAAACAAGCAAGGGCTGATGTCACACCATGCCCAATGGCAACCGTGTTGCTGCTGGATGGCACTTGACAGTGCTGAGCTGCAGGTGACAACTCCTTTTTCCACTCTGTGAAACAGGCAAGGATATGCCCATAATAAACCACCACTTATCTGTTGAGGCAGATATTTTTTTTCTCTGGCTGCCAGCATGGATTACAGTCTGAGTCTTCCTTTTCTTTATCAGAAAGCATTTACAGACATTTCCACCATTCCTTCTCTAAAGTTATTCTCCAAAAGATGAGTGAAACAATTAAATTGTTGGCTTAGCAGGAGTGAAACAGGTCTTCTTTTAAACAGGGGATTTTGATTGCACCCTGTTACTTCATCTCTTTAGAATATTCACTAGACAAAGTAATTTTCCTGTCTCTGAACAGTGCTAAGCTGTCAGACTCCTTTTCTCTGAGCAAAAGGTAGTGCAGCATCTTCTCCCCACAAGTGCTTTTTTTGGAAAATAAAAAAAGAAAAGGAAGAAGAAAAACATCCCCACCTCTCCAGTGGTCACTTCGAGGCAATAAGAAAACTATGTCTGATCATGTAAAGCCCCAGCACCCAGGAATCCCTCCTAGCAGGATTGCCACCCCAGGAGAGCCAGCTCCACCTGGGATCATAATATCAGAAGGTTCATTTAGCAGCTAAAATAACCCATGCTGCAAACATTCTTCCATTTAATTTTAAACAGCAGCGGGGCTAAAATTCAGCCTCAAATGGGATGGGGGGGATTTGGGGGGTGAAGGATTGGGGCAGGGCAAAAAGGGATTACCCAGAGCCCTCCCTTGCAACCAGCACAGACACTGCCCATGTTGTTTGGTTAATTGGGGAAACAATGTCCTCTTTCAGGGGCTGCAGGTGGCTCGGGGAATTGCAGAAAAGGGACATTATGGCTTTCTATGATAGCGTGGTTGAAAGGTTTGAAGCCTATGTACAAAAAAGTCTTTGCTGAGGGTATTGCTGCTGCATCAAGTACCAATGAAAGCTGCATCTCTGCTGTTATGAATCCAATCACCACAGAAAATGAATGGGAAGTATTAAGAATAGCAAAATAGTATTTCAAGCTGCAATGAACAGCATCCAATTCATCAGTGAATAGCAGGCCTGGGTCAGTGAAAGAATAGCTCTGATTGAAAGAAATATGGCAGAGCCTTGAGCAGTCAGCAGGAGCAGATGTGCAACAGAAGTAACCAAAACTACAGGCACTTCTGAGGTCTCCAAGCCAGCTCTGAGCAAGACAGTCTGGCTGGGCCTAGGGTCTGCAGCTCCTCACATGAATCAGTTTACAGGGCCTTGAACATCATCACTCCCTTGTCTTTGGAAATAAGCTTCTCTAAAGAAAAACAACCTGTATGTGCAACGGCATTTTATCCCTGCAATTTACCTCCAAATGTCATGGTCAATCTTTCAGAAGCCAAACTGGCATGAAGAACATGAAGGCATTATCAGCATTTCTAGTCAGGCAAAGTAAGGGCATATAGTAAAGCCAGAAGCAGAACTTGGATGTCCCAATTTCTCTTCCCTAATCCTGACCCTGCTGCTTCACCAGCCCCTGTTCATTTCTAGGATGCTGCAGTGATAAGGGCTGCAAAACCCAAAACAAGCCCTGCTTTTTCTCCACCATGGCAGCAGGACAACTCAGCCTCAGGCTGTTATTGGTGGGTGCCAGGGAGCCCTTGTAGGACCAAACACCTGCTTGCCAGCAGCCTCAGCCCAACTTGCCCCCTTGCCAGTGCTCAGCAGGCTTTGCGCCGTCTTTTCCTAGGTGAGTGGGATGCACCCACTGCTGGTGAGATCCTGCTAATGGCACCCTGCCCACACCTACTGCGAACTAAAGGGAGGCCAGAAAGGCCATGTTCTTGGCAGGGAGTTAAGAGGGACTTGGGCTCTTGGCCCAATGGCTGCCAGTCCCTGAAATGCTGGGATGCCATGGGGCTGAGGCAATGCCAGGACATGTCCTTCCAGTTTTGCACTGCTTTGCTCTGCACACTGGACTTTTACCCAGAGATTGCTCTGGCTGACCTCTCTGTGGCAGATGCTGTCTTCAAAGAGCAGTGACACAGGCATAGCAAGACAGCTGATAAGGTTTGATGGCTCTTTATTTAGGGGAAATCCTTCTGGCGATTGCCCTGGGCAAATAAGACTCAGAGGCTTGAATTCCCAGAGGAGGCATTGATGCACCAGATCAAAGCCTGCTCCCCAGCTGTCACCACAGAGGCATCACCTCCAGCCATAACAGGAGGTTATAAAAACAAGGTCTCTCCCTGACACATCCCAGGCTGCTCAAAGAAACCAGCTCCAAAGAGAGGAAGGTGAGAGAGCAAGTGCACTGTAGAGTTTGGGTGCAAGGGGGAGGCTCTCAGAAACGCTGTGAGATGGGGGTTCCAGCCCCAGGGATGCACCAGAGCTTTGTGGGAGCTGGGGCAGGGCAGAGCATGTTGCTTGGCTCTGCCTATTCCTTGCATTAACTCCTGTAGGCAGGGATTCATCTGTTTGCTTTCACTGGTACACCCTCACACAAGGGAACTCAAATCCAGAGCACCGTAAGACTCGAGTTTTTAGAAGCTCTGGGAGATTGTTTTTAAACCAATGGGGGCATGAGGGCCTGCTGCTGGCAGTGTGATTTCTCTCAGGTGGAGGCTTTCCAAAAAGCCTTGCCACTGCTGACACTTCGTAAGGAGCCTGAGTGCAAGTGGGCACAGGCCACACCAGCCTGCTTGTTATAACAGACACAGGATTGTCTTGCAGGGCATTCTGTGTTTTCACGATGGCAGCTGCCTGTTGGGGATGAGCTGCCATGGCTGCTGGCATGCCAAGCCAGCGTCAGGAACAACTGGCAGCCCTGTGGAAAACTTGCCTAGTGCAGAAAAGGCCAAGGAGTTGTGTTAGTTGACATTGCTTTAATAATTTATATCACATTTTATAGCTGTTGAAGTTACAACTCCTTCAAGGTACTTCAACATGAAAGACAGCAAGGTCCCTGCCTCGGAGACCTTATGGTCTAGTACAGACAGGTAAACATAACAAGTAGAAACATTAAGCTTTAGGTAGGGAGTGGGGACAGGTTGAGGGAGTATGTACAGAAATTATCTTTGGCACATCAAAGAGCTGGAAGAAGTCCATCAGAGGAACCTTCAGGCTATTTATGTATTTCAGGTAGCATGATAAAATCATTAATAATGAGTTCCTGCAACCTCTTTGCAGAACCAGGACTGAAGCAAGGCTTACAGAGACACTTGCCTGCAAATGTATGGCCTATGGAAGAGGAACACTGAATCCTCCCCAGATTTATTTCACATTACTGTCTTTTAATCTATAATGAGAAAAGAAGTAACAGGCAGCACAAGCACACTAGCATCCTTCCAGGTGTTGGTCCCTGTCTGTGGATGTATGTTCACATTATTTATTAGCCCAGCAACAGCCTTAGCATATTTTTCTTTTTTTCTTTCTTTTCACCACAAACTGCTTTTTCTGAACTTCCAAGATACCTACCTCCCCAAAACACCCTATTTCAAAGCCAAAGCTCCCACTCCTTAATCCTGCCCTCCCTCACCATACCCAATCCATGCTGTCTTCATTGAATCATTGCTGAAAGAAGGAAGTTACACATCAAAGAGTGGAACAAGTAGACCCAGCTTGAACAGAGCTCGCTGTCGCCTCAGCTCCTGCAGCTGGACAGTCAACACAGGGGCCATCCCACCAGTGCCTGCCTGCACAGCTTCTCTGAATGGGGCAAGGGACTCAGACCCTTCCTTACAGGCCTTCAAAATTCCTAAATATTGCAGAAACCAGGTTTTCCTGGGTGGAACACAAAGGCAGACAACCCACTCATGCTACACTGTCAGGCAGTGGGAGACTCAGGCCTCCAAGCACCAGAACAGCTTGGGCACAGACAAGGAGGTGTTTCTAGATTTATTCTCTTTTGTGAGGGCTCCCTTGAGCAGACACAGGCCATGAACTCCTTCAATTTTAATGCAAAATTATCACCCAAAGCCCGACAAACATATGTTGCAGCACTGTAACTGTTTCACTGCCAAACAGATCAAGACAAGACATTGATCAAATCACAGAGGAAACCTGTGGGTCCAGAACTGGAGACCATTTTCATCAGGCTGATGCAGGTTCTGCCAGCCAAAGCCCCATAGCCATGGTGTGGAGTGCAGGAACAGGAAAATGTAGCTCCTGCCCACCCTGCAGCTCTCAACTCCTGTGCTGCCTCTCTCTCGTCAACAGCCCCAATACCACAGTAAAGAGCTGAGTGAAAGAAGTATTAACTTTTTTAAAATACTGTTTTAAAAAAAGGGTTTAAAAAAAGTATTAACCAACTGAAAAGCAACCTGGTGAAAACCATTATTTCTCAGATAGATAAATTCCGCAATCCAGTTCATCCTGTAACAGCTCCAGTGAGCAGCTTGTCAGGCTCCATTCTTAATAAGTCCCTGGGCAACTGAGTTAGGACTCTTCTACTTGGTGGCAAATAATTGCAAAAGATTGCCATCATTTGGGTTTGTTTTTTTTTTCTTGCTGTTTGTTTTCTCTTGCCCAGTTTATTGGTTGCCATCTCACTTGTGGTTGCCATGAGTCAAGGAGCTTGGTGACATTATGGTATTTTTGGCTGGAGAAGGCTCTTCCCAGATAACTCTGCTTCCCCACAGCCTGACCTCGGGGCACACAGAGAGATGTAGGCAGAGCCAGGCAACCCAACATAATCCAGCCACGATAAGGCTGGGGTGGTGAAGGGGCAGGCAGGGCATTTGCCTCTGCATGGCTGGGGACACACAGGACTAGTGAGAGGCTGCCTCTGCCTCAGCCATTTGATAAACTCTGAGATATCTGTCAAATTTCTTTTTCCCTCCTTTCTCCACTTGTGCTCCCTTCAGTCAGGACTGCCAGAGACCTGGTCTCCTGAATCAGCCAGAAGGGACCTCCCTGCCCTTGCAGTTCTCTTGACACCTCTCCCCACCATGGTAACACCCATGGGTTACACAAACAAGGATACACCTCCCTCCTCATTCCATCCCCTCACCTACAGCAAACACCCCCTTGTTTCCCTTCTGTTTTGACGACTTATTGAACTGCTGTGGCAAAGCAGAGGCAGATCTCCAACACCTCCTCCTCAGGCATGTGGATAACAGAGACACAGCAGGGACAAGGCACAGCCTCCCCAGCTCCTGGGAGCAGCTGCTGCTATCTACAGAGGGCACACAGATTACCTGCCACAAAGCACCCCACAGTATATCGCACAAGGAGTTACAAAAGGCTTTTAAATTACCAAACGTTCTCTTTCCCACTTATTTGGCAGTGGACACTAAAAATCCATGGTCCACTGTAGACTGCAGCTCTCTGAGGATGGGGTCATCTGCTTGCCCTGCTGAGCACAGAGCCCAGCACTTTACGCACAGCCGTCCCCATCCCTTCCAGGATCCTCCACTAATTAAAAAAAGAATTAAAAAGCGCCATATAAGTGAGAGGAATCACCAGCCTCTTATAAGCAAAGTAAACAATCAGAGAGAAAAAAAAAGTTTGTATGTGGGTTGGCCAAGAGAAAAGGATGTTTGTTGCATAAATAAAGTGAGTGGGAGCAAGACTTTCCAGCCTGACTGGTGAAGAGATCTGTAAATCAAGACTGGATCTCCCAGCCATGTATATGAATCAATTAAAGCACTCAATGAATCATTTATTTTCAACATAGGCAATCAGAAACAATAGTTTGATGTTCAATTGATTTCTCATTTGTCTTGCTCCCCTGAGTAATGATGAACAACTCACCACTTACATGGTGCATGCCTCAACCCGACTGCTCCTGGAGCAGCTTCTTCTTCAAGGAATCACACTGGGCACCTGCTCCTACCTGCTGACATTTCTTACCTCTTGGTCACTACCTGCTGATGCCTTTGGCTCCGCTTGTCTCACTCATCCCTGATGCTCCTCCCACCACACTGCTCCCTTCTTTCTCTCTTAAAAAGAAAATTAAATAGCAAAGCTTTGTTTCCAACATGCAGCAGTAGAGCCAGATTCTTCACTAGGAAGCAGCAGGATTCTACTTCTCAAAAGCTCAGAGTATCAAAAACTGCCAGAAAAGCAGCACAGCTCTGTGATGTAAAACAGTCTAAAGACAGGAGGGAGTCTTCAGTATATTTTCTGTTAGATACAATATCCATACACATTTCCTTCATCCAAAGTGCCTTTACACAAAGTAGTTTGTGTAGACCTCTATCTTGTATTTTGGATGCCTTGTGGTACATTTCCCTAGTTAGACTCAGGCGTATCCCAAAAGGAAGCCCTCAGTTCACACACTGGGCTATGCTGCAGTCTCAAGTGAGGAGTCCTGCAGCCACACAGTTAACTTTAGGGTGTGCCATTCACATGGCCCAGTTGGCCATCCTGAAATAAGACAGCTTGGCTGTGGCAGTTGGTTATTCCTAGTGGATACAAGACACCTCTGGGACCAGGCCAAGAGGAACACAAGCATGATCCTATTATGACAAATAAACTGATAAAAGTCGGGGGAGAAAAAAAATACTGGGGCACACAGCTTTCTCATCCATGAAAACAAGCTGCATCCAGCTTGTAGAGCTGAGCACTGATTTGGGGGCACTAGGAATAAGTTTCCTGGGGGGTCCAAAGACCCCACCATGATCACCCATCTGCTCCTCTGTGGGGAAAGTGGAAGGTGGAAGGCAGAAGAAGGGAGCGACACTGCCTCCTATGCCTGGCAGGACTGTGGCCTTCGCTTGGGCACTGCTGAATATCAGGGATATTTGACCTGGGCTTCACCTCTGTCTGCCTACAGTCACCCTGGAGCATCCCCTTCCCAAAGGAGCCACTCCCTGGCATGAGGCTCTGGGGCTTCTTTTCCCCTCCAGCTAGCCAGGCAACTGACCAAGAGATCTTGCCTCTTTGTCTTTCACTAGCCCTGTGTAGCTCTTCAAAAATCTTTTTTGGCCATATTTGTGCATAAAACAGGCCTGAGACAGCTGTGGGATCATAAACAACTTGTTTCCTCTGTGCTCAGAACATTTCCAAACACTTTGGCTTTTCAGCCACTTCAGTGTAGAACATCTCAACCCTCCTCTTCCATTTATAGTCACAATTCAAAGATTTTAGCTCCTTTGCCCACCTCCTCATCTCTAAAGCTTTCAGAGAGCAAGGACCACCTCAGGGAACCAGCTGCCACTGCTGTCCTTCCAGGCCCCATAGGAGTGAGTTGTGGAAAGCAGCAACTACCCTGCACCCCTTCTCATGCACACACATTCTGACTTTTTAAAGTGGGCTCAATAGACAAATATCAGAGTTTTCAGGATTACCCAATGTGCTGCAGGGAAAGCTGTTGAGCCACCTCTCCCAAAGTGCAAGCCTTGTGGCATATGCTGCACTTGGGCAGCATTGCGCACGCTGTGGTTATGACTCAAAAGAGCGAACATTGCAGCTAAGGAAAGTCCTTTCAAAAGGCTCCAGATTCACCTCCATAGAAGGGGCACATTCAGAGTTCACCAAGCCTGAATATGATGTCAGCTGCCTGATGTCATCACAATTGCAGTTCACTTCCTTAAAACCCTGCAAGCCAGAACAGAGCTGGTATTAACGAAGGCCATGCAAATCGTGCCCTTGGTGCTCCAGCTCTGGCTTGGGCCATGCTCAGATGCACCCCTCCCCAGCAAAGTAGCTCTCCTGAGAAAGCTAAAGAGCCTTTCACCTGATAGCTTCCATCTTACCTACAAAATCATTAGAGAGCTTCCCAGGTCATGCAGTGCATCCCACAGGCTTCTTTGTTGTAGTATAGCAGTTCATCCCTTTTACCGGCTAAGCAATCAGGCTGTTGTGAGATCAACAAATGCTGAAACCAGAAGGTGAACAGAAGAGGAAAATATAACAGGCCAATTTTCACAAGTATTTCAGGCACAGTGCTTGACACCATTGGACCAAACTGCTGCTAAGAATCACCACATTCATCCTCAGCTGAGATTTTCACAAGGCTTTTCCATGACACAAGAAAACATCAGGCCTGGGGAGGGAATATTAATGGATATGAGCTGGGTGGTGCTGTTTGATGGTCTACAGTGAGGAAGTCCCTTCTGGGATCATTTTCTTCAGTCCTATCAGTGCTTACCCCAATGATTTCATTATCTAACCCATGCTGTTACATGTGGTTAGCCACCAACATACACCAAACAGAGTCAAGGAATGGAAAGCAGCTGCCAAAATATTACTCTGGGGATTGTCAGCACTATCCAATTAGCACCAACATGTGTGGATGCCTTGCCCAGGAAGAGGGATGATGGCCAGCACTCACAATGCCAGGAGCAGGAGTTGATCCCTGCTGATTGCTCCTCGCTGCAGCCCACTGGCTTCCCACACATGCTTTGGAGCCAGCAGATGTGACACCTTGAAACACCAGGCATCTCTGGGAATAAATTTCCTCCAATTTCTCCTGAGATCTGAACTCTAGCTGACAGCAAGAGAGGCAAAAAACAGCTTTGAGCTGCTTCATTATCATAGATGCAAATTCCAACTTCATCAAATCCACCCCCCCAACCTTTCTCAGCCAAAAAAAAAAAAGAGTTGACTTTTAATTTTTGCAAAATTATCAGCCTTGTGCAATTTCAAGATTATTCTTAAAAGTCTACCAATTTTCTGCATTGTTTTTGATTTTAGGAGTCCACGCATTTAAAATAACTAGCACTTTTCATAGCATTTAAGAATTTGTGTTACAAGAAGGAGCATAGAGTTAGTATTTTTTATATTTGAAATCAGAAAAGACCGCTTGATGCCTGTTCAGAAATCAGCAATCTCTTAGAAATAAAGACAAATCCAATGGAAATGGAAAACTACCACAAAATTAATTTTTTAGAAGATGCAAAAGCACTTTATTTCAGCTGGAGAAAAATTTGAGTAAATCCTTCAGCTGGGTTTGGCAAGTGAGTTTGAACTGAGTTATCACAGTAACTCAGCTCTATGGCTGGACACACTGTGCAAAGATTACATCATCAGACTTCACGTTGTGATCACTCGGAATAGGCAATACACCTTGGAGAATCATAAAAGAAGACGAAAACAGTCAATGCAAAGAGAGTTGCTTAAAGCTAAGTCCTTTGTAGACCCTGTGCCTTATCATTCCTCCTTGCCTTAAAAGTTTTGTTATGAAAGCCACCTCAGATTATTCTTTGTATATTGCAGTTCCTTCCTTCCTTCCTTCCTTCCTTGCTTCCTTCCTTCCTTCCTTCCTTCCTTCCTTCCTTCCTTCCCTGTGAGAAGGATCTTTGCCCTGTTTGGTCCTGTAACACTGAATCACATGCCTGATTAGGTCACCTGAAAGCTCTTTGCTGGGATGCCATTTTCCTGGCTCTAGGAGCAGAGTTCCACGTGACTTTATCCTTATTCCACTTGGCAGGCAATGAGATCATCCTTCTGGTGGCCCAGGAACTGTTGCAAGTCCTCTCAGGCTGCCGTGATTCATGGGGAGGCTGCTGGAGGTGGCTTTGGTGGAGCATGGCACCATGACTCACTGCAGTGCTGGATAAACACCCGCGCTGGCAGGGCGCTGGCGCCGGCCGAGCCACGGCTGCTGCAGCAGGGCTTGTCCCGAACAGCAGTTGCAGAGGGTTTCGTCCCTCCGCCCCACTCCAGCTCCAGGGAGTGCAACTCGTTTTGTTGCCATAGCACGGAACTCTGCAATAACATCAATAAAGGAGAACGACCTGAGATGAGGCCACCTGTTTTATAGTCACCTTGAGGCACTGCAGCAAGGGTGTGCTCAACTGAGAGACGTTTCACTTCCATAGCACAGGGAACAGGAGCGATCAGGAAGCAGCACAGCTCATGTCTGCTAAAAAAAAAAAAAAAAAAAAAAAAAAAAAAAAAAAATTGGGGAAAAAAAGAAAAAAAAAGAAAAAAAAATANGGAAAAGAAAGGAAAAAAAGATTCCCCTCTTCTAAAATGCACCCTTAAAATAGAGAAAATGGTCAACGGTCAAAAAATGGTCAATTGGGAAGGAAGTGGCATAGTTGCCATTTAATCTGTAGGATAGCTCAAGGTTTCTCATCAGCTTTAGTGGAAGGGAAGGAGGGAAGGGAACCCAGGAGAAGAGGGGACAGAATCAGAGTTCCCTTTTTAAAGGATGTCAGTAAATGAATCATTAGACGTTATCACTGTCTCCTTAAATACGGAATGCTCAACACAGTCACAAAGGGAAGGGAGAGAGGTTTAGTGAAAAATACATATTCCTAGCTTAGGGACAGGAGGATCAGGGCAAAGAGCTGCAGACCAGCTGCAGAAGACAGCAGATGGGAAAGTCATAAGGTTTATCAGCACCCACATTGTCCCCATCAGGGAGAATGCAACAGCGAGTACAACAGGTCTGGCCAAAGACAGCCCTGGTGCTTTCCAGCAGCGTGAGGACTCTAACTGGCCAGATAGGGGATGCCTGGTTAAATAACCTTTTAAACACGACCATCATGTACTTCAGAAACAAATCCCCTTTGTTAGGCACATTTTTAATGTAACAGAGACTGAACTTGGGTTACCTAGATTGGTTTGGGGAAACCACTGCAGGAAACACAGATCCAACCTCCCAGAGCTTCCACTTAACTTTGCTGTCAAACTTAACTCTGCTAAACAGGTTTCTAAATTGTTCCTGTGGGTCTCCCTGAGGCCAGTGGACAGGCAGCACCCTGCCAGCCAGAGCCGCTATCCCATGGCAGCCTCCAGCTGCAGGTGGCTGAAGGGGGACCAGCCTGAGAGCCAGTGCCTGTGAGCAGCCACAATGCCCCCAGTGCCAAAAGCCACCATGGACTGCTGAGAACAAGGTTCCCCCATCCCAGCTTGGCAGTGGGAGCACATTGGGACTCCATTTCCCAAGTGTTTCCACACCCTGCACTGTCCCTGGAACATGAGCTGGCCCCAGAGCCACTGTGGATCCTCAGGGGGGGAAATCACAACTCCTTTCCTGCAAAGGCTTAATCAAGCAGAAATAGGATAATAAGAGCTTGCCAGTTTGGCACTCAGCATTGTATCAGATCCAGTTACCAGCAATTAGACACTCCACCCCGATTAATTTGTGCTAGAAATCCTATGACAGTTTTAAACAGAGAGTGTGATTATGTGTTCAAACTATTTACCAAAGGTTGGGGTGATTTCTCTGTCATTTAAAATGTTGTATATTAAGGCTAGACATTTTATTCAGAGATATTTACTGTACTTTAAATGAGACTTATTCAGAGAAGTACTTTCATTAAACAAGAGCTTAAACTCAATCATACAATGGACCTCTGTGATTAGTCATGGACCCCACTGCCAATTCATGCTGAATTTTCAAGCTACACATTCTTGCAAATCTCTGCTTTCTAGTCTATTCTAATATTGTTGGTTGCTTCTACAATTGCAAAATGTCTCCTGCTGTATTTCCATATGCCCTTCTCCCATGGGTTGCTTATGCCACATTTCACATTATTTCAGATACTGTCTTTGTGCAGGGGTGGGGACACCACAACCTTTGGGACGCCACAGCCACAGGGCTGTGCCCAGTGGCCTTGCTCTGCTGCTTGTTGCACAGATGAGGAGCAGACCAAGATTTCAGGGATACTCCTCACAATTGTTTAAAGAGCTCCCCTTACTAACACTACACTCACGGCCTCTGTGCCCTATCTTCAGTTGGCAACTCATCTGTAAATTGTCTTGCAGGGTCTGATTTAGTGGTTGTATCATTTCATAGGTCCCAGTGGTCAGTGAAAATTGGTTACATTCCTACTACAAGGTACACACAGAGAGGGCAGGGGCTAAGATTTGGCTTGTGCAATTCATATTCTCCCTACTGCCATGTCCTTTGCTGCCTTACTCAAGATGAAGTCCTTCAGAGCACAAATTCTGATCTGGGACCATCTCCACTGGGGTATGAACCAGTCTCATATTTTGCAGAGGCCACTAAAAGCATCATCAGGAGCTGCCAGATGATCCAGCCTGTGTTCTATCCAGTTGAGTTTCAAGTCCCTGGCAACAGATTGCATCAAATCCATCACAGCAACTCAGGCAGTATTTTGCAGCAATGTAAAAATATTTGCTAGATTTCTAGGCTTCCTGATTAGCTGCTGTTTTGCACACTCCACACAAGTATTTGTACTACTTGGGATGATCACAACAGCTCTACCATAAGTGTGAGGGTGCTGGTTCCATTCATAACATTTGTCAGGAGGCTTGCAGCTTAACTGTATACGCATAAAGAGGCATCCCATCCTGCAGGACACAAGTTAGTCATTGGGAACACTTACTATTCTATTTGTCCCTTAATTCCTTTAAGAAGAGGGTAAGCAAACGTTTGCCAGGAAGGGTTGAGCTGTTGAGCTCACAAGGGCCATTCCTCAGTTTCTCACAGATTGATTAGGGTGCTACCAGCACCTGTCCACCTTCACCTGTGCTCAGGTTAACAGTGCTGGACCAATTCTCAGCCTGGCTGGTGAGCATCTCTCACCTCTCCTCCTTTTTCTTCATCCAAACTGCAAATGTCGACTGTTCCCACAAGCCTTTGCAACTTTCAGTGTTCTTTTTTTCCCCCTCTGGTGTCCCTTAAGCCACAAACTTCTTTCTTTCTCCCGTTCAGTAGATTCCCTGCTGCTTTTGAGTTTTCTCTCACATTCCTTGCCAAGCTCCTGTCTTTACTTGCTTTACTGACTTCACATTACCATCAGTCACCTAAGACAGGCTAGCATTAAAAATTGCAATATATTCCTTGAATTAGGTGGCAAACCCAGTTCAAGCCATAGCCTACGGAAGACCAGCATTTTCCTTAGGGTTTTCCCATCTTCAGAACCCTTACTTCAGTAGTAAAATCATACTCCTCCCTCTTATAACTACTTTGTGCTAAGAACAACACCCTGTGGCCCTCAGCAAAGTGACCTATGTGTGAAGTTAGCTTTTCTTGGAGCAAGAGGCTGGGCTGGGCGACCTCTGGAGATGCCTTTCAGCTCAATTATTCAATTGTTTAGGCTATAACCTCCTGGGAGGAAAGACTGTCTTAAACAGGATTCTGTTCTTTTTAGAAAGAACACATGTGAGCACCAAGTACTTGCAGCAATAAGCAGTGCTTATTGTATGAATACACTATGCATGTGTTCCCAGTGCCCTCCCTTTCACATAGTGATTAGTTATTTTCAGCAGAAGGAAAATTGAGTATACGTTCCTCAAGAGCCATCTTTGGGCTTTCATGTGCTCTTACAAAAAGGTTGTTGTCCTTACCATGTCAGAGAAACCCAAAATACACTGGAGCCTTAGTCCATATCATGAAAAGCTACATGCAAATTTAAGGAACAGTAATACAATTATTTTGCTCTGGTGCACAGGAAAGCAGCACCAAACTGACAGCACAAATGTATTTGCTTGTGGTACCAAGACTCTGGGTGGGGTTGGAAATCACTTCACCAAGTGGCTTTTGAAGCTGTCGTTGACAGTCTTTCATTAGGGCTTTTTGGACACTGCAAAGCTAAATTAGTCACACCTTTATTTGAACAGACTTTCCTCACCCACCTCTGCAAAATCACCCCATGTGCTCAGATTCCCAGCTCCCTCGTAAGCTGCTTGGCGTAGGGGGTGAGTGATGTTCATACAGAAGGGATGCAGAGATGCACTTCTCTGTAACGGCCTCCCCCAGCGACTCGCTCGCAGTGACAAGGCAAAGCTGCAAAATACAGACATGCAAGCCTTAAAAGCCTGAGTTTGTTTCGTTCCTCTATTCCCACACCTTACTGGAAGCTGGCAGCAAAACGTCTCAGTTTGCAGATTTTGCAGACAGACGTTTGGGAAGGACTCACATTGGCAGGAAGAAGAAAGCGATGGAGTGAAACAGCCACTGGAATCAAGAAATGGAGAGAAAGCAGGATGAAGCAAATGGAAGAATACAGAAAGCCTGCCACGTGAAAATAAGAGAGGGATGAGTTATTAGTGGATGATGGAAAATTTAAGAAGACAATGGAAGATTATAATAGAGGAAACAGAAGTGGGAGGAAGCAATCATGGGACATAAAGGGGCAAATACAGCTGTAAAAGGGTGGGGAAAAAATCAAAACCACATTTACACCCATTTTTCTTCCTAACAACAGGGATTAAAGATTTGCATAGGGAATATGTCTGAATCAATTTAAAATACTGCGTGAGAAACACCAGAAACCAAAACATGAGGTTAGCAACATGTCCTATATTCAGCCCCAGAACTCAAGCAACTCCAGCAGTTCTCAGGCAATTGCTTTCTGCAGATTCAGTGGAGTCAGGCACAGGGGAGTCCTGGTTTCTCCTGTAGACTGTGGTTTAAACCTGGAGTTGCCAGAAACAGCAGACAGTAAGGGACCTGTATGGGTTCTGAACACTTGTCTCCAGCTGTGCCTTTTCATTGTTGTTGTTACTTTTTTCCTTATGTGCACTTTTCCCTACGAAGCACACCATTTACTGAGCTTCAGTAATTCCTAACACGAATTGAGCACATATCCACCTTAGAAGTATATTGAGTTCCTTCCCACAACTTGTGCTAGCCCACTTGAAAGATGTAAAATTTTACACTTTTGAAGAAACTACCGAAAGTGCACATAGAGAGTCAATTAATGTGTTTCCCCAAACCTAAAGAAAAGGACCACAAGGAGCAAGCACCCGGGAAGTGAAGGTGATGGTAGGTTTGCATCCCTAGCCCTGTTTTACTGCTCTCTCTTGAAGGTCACCTTTTTACTTCTAATGACAATTAAATGGAACATAAAGGGAAATAAAATTAATTGTAAACTATTATTTAGAAGTGGAATCAAATATTTTCTAGCCAGCTGCTTTTGGATGCCCAAATGAACACTGTCTGGATTCAGTTGCTAGGGTTTGTTTTCAGAGCAAAGAGGAAACAATCACTGGCATGTGCTCTGGAGCTAAACAGAGTTCTTGTTTATATGCTTATTTTGCTACTGGATCACTGCAGCCACTGAAAATATCTACTGTCCCTGTGCAGCAGAGTTATTTGAAGTTAACAGCCCTATTTATGAGTCAAAGTCCTATTGTCTAAAAAAGACAAAAACCAAAGTAGGTAGAGCTCCTATCTTTGCTCCACTTGACCCACGAGGAGGCATCAAAGTTTCTTGCTTTTTTTCCCCTCCTCTTCCCAACAAATAAGGATAGAATAGGACAAACAAGGAGCTATTGTTCAGACCCGATCAAAAGCAGAAGAGGCACATCTCTGTTCAAAGGGAGTCTGTCTGCTTCAGATGGTGTGAACGATCTCAGAAACTCTCTCCCCTCCACCACAGGACCCTTGCTGAGCATTTGCTCAGCCACTGCCAATCTTGCCCTAAACAATACCACTAAAGTCAATATGCTCATATCCCCAGTGCTTCAATACTAGAAGTAAGGACATCAGCAGCTGGAAATTGAGGACGTTTTTATCTTATTTTTTTTTTAATCAGAGCAAGTTTCCAGCTGAGGAAACCATTGCCTATACTGCAACCTCAGCCTTCAGGCTGAAAAGGCATGGAAACCAATTATATGGTGAGGCACAACCACTGGCTTGAAACAATTTTCTCTCGAGTGCAAGTAGTTGACGCTGGTGGTGCTGATCACACACCTTGCAGCAAGTACCTTCGCATGTCCTTCACCTCAGTGTCACTTTCTTTTAGAGTTGCGCAGATATTTGCTCAGCTGTCAGCTTTAACAGCATACAAGATTTGCAGAATGCATCTTTCAACCAGAAGAACACGACAGAGTTTTTAATATCAGCTTACAAGTAATAAAAAAGTAACGTATTTTTGGCTATTTAGATAGTGACGTGGCTAAAACAAACTCCTTTGTTTCCAGCAGCTGTTAACAATACCTGTAGGGAGCTGTTCCCAAGGCAGTTATCTCTGGCACTGGCGGCAGTAGGATGTAAACAGCATGTATCAAGTTAATGGAAAACATTGTGCAGCCAAATCTGAAAGGAACAGTGTTTGGCTGGGCCTCTCTCACAGGGATTACGTTCTCACATGCAGCAGCGGGCAGGCCTTGCCGGGCGCGGGCAGCCGGGGCTCTGGGTAGTGCACGTGGAGCAGCGCTGCCGGGGTGGGAGCTCGGGTCAGCGCCCAGGGAACACCTCCAGCACGGAGCTGGCTCAGGAATGGTTAGGCTGGAACCAGCGTGTGTCTGTCTGCATCTGTCCACACAGACGGACCCTAAGATTAGCAAGATACTGATGGGTTATTTTGAATTACATAGTCCAGGCTTGTACACTGTGGGAGGTGTGATGGGAACCCTTTCTGCCTTTCTTGATAATTTAATGAGCTGTTGTAATGAGGGATGCACTGAGCCCCTTACTTGTACGCAGTTCCCACATGAGATGTGATTAAATTCCTCCAAGTATGAATCAGCACCTCTTACTCCCACAGCTTGCCTCTGTCTCTCAATCTTCACCAGCTCCACAGCTCCAGATTCCCCTCACGGTCCCCTGGGCTCCCCCACTTCACTGCCACCTTAGCAGTGACCAGAGGAGATTGATGCACCCTGGTCACAGTGAGAAGCATCAGCCATTCAGCAGAACAAAGCTGGAGAAGAAGTTCTCAGTTCTTCCTTGAAGTGCAACCCGGTGAGTGCCATGCCCTGCTAGCCTTTGGGAAAATTGGATGACATGGGAAATTTAACCTACAGGACACCGCTGTCTCTGACACCTGGTAGTTTAAATAATGAACTGGTAATTATAAACCCTCTTGACATAAAAATGAAGTTTAAAAAAACATAAACTTTTGAGACACACCTTTTGATGGTGAAGGGCTTTCCCACGTAGATTCCACCAGCAGCCATCACTCAGCACTGGCAGACAGCAGGTGCTTGCCACTCCAAACAGGGAGAGACACTCACCAAACTAGAAAAGTCAGGGGCTAAACAAGTTTGCAAAAAGCAGCAATTCCAGTCCAGAAATCATTTCCATAGCAGAGAGGAGGAAGTGCTCCCTGAGGACAAGGAGGCTAGCTGGATTTCGCTTTTTTCTGCCAAGTAGATGTTCTTTTGTATGCAATAAAGAAGGAAAAATAATGGGGAAATGGGACAAAATTGAAAAATTCACAATTGCAGTGCAAAAGTCACCACCTGCTCCTGCAAAATAGGCCATTCTGTATTTCCACAGTCCTGGGAGTTATAGACCAGAATTTCTCAATGAAGTGTGCTAAGCTCAAAAGCATGAAGATAGCGACAGATCCAGACTTGTCAGTGCCATGAACATTTGTCTTGGCCACAACATCCAACGTGTACACAAAGTGCTGTGTCTACCAGCTAATACCTTCCATCTTATACCCAAACCTGTGCAGGAAGTACCACCCCAGAAATGTTCAGAAACTGAAGTTCAATTGCATGTCTTAGTATAAATAACAAACATAGGATTTTAAACACTATGATTTCTGCTCTAAAGTCCTTCCCACAGTCAACCACCTAGACTCAGTTGCTTGAGATCTCCAGGACCAAAGCCAAGAGTATAACAGGAAGGAGAAAGTACAAACCTCATACCCAGTAAATGGGAACTTTATTAAACTACTGAGTTACTCCAAAATGTATAAATGTTCCATTAAATACAGTCAGTTTTCTTTTACACAGATTTATAGAAATTTATTTACATGTTCCAAACACATTTAAATTATTTTTCAAGCTTGCTACCAATAAAATTCGTTAGTTTCTTTAAAAAAAAAAGGAAAAAAGTCAATCATCTGCTCTTGCAGATGTGCATACATCCACACAGATACAAATAAAAAGGGAGATGCTTTTGTATCTAACCCACAAGAGAGGCAGTATCCAAAAGGCTTATCGAAAAAGCCAAATATTTGCCCTTACAGAAAAGCGGGCTCTATAAATTCTCCCTGTGGGACAGACTCAAACAAGAGGCCCTATGCAATACTTTATGGTGTTTAGATATTATGTCTACATCAAGACTGGCTGGTATGTGGGAGCAGCTAAAGGCCCCTTGCCAGATTCAAACCTCAAAATTAGCTGTCCCTGATACCAGCCCATGAGAAGCATGTGAGCTCATTCTCACTGAATTACGCTCTCCCAGCATGGAAGGATAGAGCAGGCAAACAGATCTGACACTAGAATGTCAATGCCACTTGTCCAAAGAGATTGACCTTTTATTTTTTATTTTATTCTTAAATGAGGCTTCATTCGTAAGTGAATAAAAGGCAACTCCTTAAATAAAATGCTTAGGAGAACAGCAGTTTCCCCATCTAAATACATTTCTCTTGGGAAGATGCACAGCATGCTGAATGAGTTTTTCCTCATTCTCTGTATTTTAGTCTGACAAAGTTAAAATTTGTATCTGCAGGAAAAAAGGGGTGTTTTTACTTTGCAAAAAGCTTATCAAATGCTAGTTTAATTCCTTTAGAGTCTTTAAACATTAAAAACCACATTCGAAGCAACCAAAGAACTCTACAAAAACATTGTCATGCGTAAGCTCTGTGTTTCATGCTAAATATTCCTGTTGACAAGGAGAGGGAGTGGAGGAGGAAGAGGAAGAGGAAGAGGAGGAGGAGGAGGCAGGGAAACTCATGGCTCAATCAGAGCCATTGCAACATTCAAGTAGTTTGGTAGTATACAAACCAGTGGAAACATGGAATGGTAAGAAAGTGCTCGGCACTACATCGCAGCCTTCGAGAGCTGAACTGCAAACATCCTGATATGTATCATAAATATATGGCACTTCTGTATGACCAAAAGCTGGCAAGTTTGCTTGTGATCAAAACAAGTCAGGAGTAGTAGTCATGCCAATGGCCCTTCCAACAAGCACAGCCTCCAGCTGTGCTATCCAATGCAGCACCAGCCATATCTACTTGTGCATGCAAGACAATGCTGCCACATTCCTGGAGAAGAAGCCTCCTGCCCAGCAGAAAGCCTTCCCCAGACACACATACACATTCATAAAACACACTATAAATTCTTCAGGGGGATTAAAGACAGTCACAAACACCAAAAGTCTTGTTTTACAATTTTTTGGCCAGCAGTTCCCAGTCTGTCCAATTGCCAGCAATGGACTTTGCAACAGGCAAAAAGAGCTTCTGAATCCAAGGAATTGAAAGCAATGGAAAGCACAATCACCTAAGTTCATTTTCAGTACTGTTCCACAGGATTCATTTTGACATCAAATAAGAAACCAACAAGCACAAAGGCTTGAGTCCTAGGAAGAATCTTATGTACACGAAAAAACTGGCCTTTATCCATATGTTCTGTCACAAAATGTTTCATCTTGTAGTTAAAACTTCTTAAAACTTTTTGGCTTTTGGTGACTTTTTTATCACAAATGCAAAGATTTGCTGTTCTGTTCACATTCCATCACAGTAGCTTTAAATGCTTTACATACATTCAAATTCATAAAAAAGGATTTAGACCAGAACACAACTACTTGCCCTCTTCCAACAGTGTGCCATACTTCAATGAGCACATGATGCCATGTATCGGCAAGGTTACTCTTTTAAGGAATTTCACTACCCAGACATCCAGTGCTTGGACAAGTGTTCACATTCCAAGTTAAAAAACCCCTCACCCTTATTTCAATAATGGCTTCAGTATTTTACCAATTGTGGTTCGGTTTGCATCCTTCAGTTTAAGAGATGCCTTTTCCACTGTTCCCTGTTCCTTTGGTGCAGGCTCTGCTTTCGTGCTGACAGCTTCTCCCTGCAGGATGCTTCTTCCAACCACTCTGGCACTACTTGCTCTCTTTAAGGTACTCACACTGTTCTCCTTTGGATTTGGATCATCAGAGGTCGCTGCTGGCTTCACTTTAGGCAGCCTCTGGGACACAGACCTTGTGATGGGCGGAGGTCTGGATGAGCTGGATAGATCCACTTTTGCACGCTTTGAAGAAGAGGCCACTGTATTCCTCGCAAAGTTTGGGACAGCAGGTGGTGCTTTGGGAATACTGACTGTGGCAACCTTGGTGTCATCTGCAGGGGTCTGGGGTTTTGCACTGGAGCGACACATCTTTGTTTCATCTGTCTTTGATCTGACACTGCTCCTAATGGGTTTAGAGCTTGGCTTCTTAAGAGTGACTCTGTCCCTCTCAAAATGAGCGCTGCTTGAGGTGACAGTGCCCCTTCGTAACTTTGGCTCTTCTACTGACATGCTGTGCCTGTAGGGACTCCTTGGCAGTGTGTCTGTTGTGCCTCGGACAGAGCTGCGATGTGACAGCCGACTTTCCGCTGTACTGCTTTCACGAAGGGGTGGCTTGGCTTCCGGCTTTTTCACACTTGGTGCCCTGTTTGACCGAGATATAGGCACCACTTTCCTCATACTTTCATTCTCAGAGGCATTCAAAGTTCTGACAGGTCTGGAAGGAGCTGTCTGGCTAGGGCGAGTGCCACTGGATTTTGTGGAGCTTGGAGATCGATCTTTTAGAGAGTTTGTCTTTGGTCCTGCCAGATCTTTATTTTTTATGGGTTTTTCTTTAGGAAGGGCATGCTTGCTATCAGCATCATCCTTATCATTTGCAGAAGTGCAAGGAGACAGGTCCTTGTCAGAGGTGGAATTCAGGTTTGAGAAGAAAGATCTACCCTTGTGTTGAGCATCACTGCCAGAAGAGCATGCTTTGCCAGCCTCACTTCTTATTTCGTTGCCTGCTGATTTAAAATCATTTCCCTCCTCAGAGTCCAATGTCAAAGAACAATCAGTCGTGGTATCTGAAATGTAGCACACTGGCCCATCCTCCCTACTTCCTGCAACACTTGTATCCAGAGACATAGGGCTGCTGCTGCTGGGCTCTAAATCTTCATTCTTGCAACCCACTGCCTTGGCTTGATGGTCGTGGGCCTCTCTGGAACTTCTGCAAGCTGGAGGCAGCTCATCATCAGCAGTGCTCAGGGAATGAAAGCTCAGGTCATCTAGAGTCTCCAGGTCTGTCCCACCAGCATCCTCTAAATAGATTAAAGGTGCATTCTCTTCAGGCTTTGCTCCTTGAATATCAAACTTACGTAATCCTTTAACAAGTTCATGCTCCTCAATTGCAAGGGCCAGAGCATTTATACCTGTGGACTCCTCGCAGGACACGTTGGAAGTGTGCAAGTTGTAGTCGGTGCTCCTCTGTGAGTAATGGGCACCAGGACAGGCCGAGCCACTGAGCTGACCGGGCTGAGCTGGAGGCACCTGCGCTGGGCCACCACTTTTCCCTTCCATTTCACACTGCTGGTGTAAGTGCAAGGTATTTAAGTTGAGATCTCTTGTTTCTTTGGATTCCGTCCAGGCTACGTTTGGTCTTGCTTGTCGGGTGTTTGCACGGGGAAGGCTGTTAAACTTGTTTGGATCCTCATCTTTTGAGATTTCCAGGAAACTCTGCAACTCCCTGTCTGCAGTCAGCCCCAAAGAAAGTCGAGAGCGTCTGGAATTTGTGTTTCTGTACAAAGGGCTTTGAGGCCTCTGCTGCAAGAACGGAAGAAATTCTCCAAGTCCGTTTTTAGCCAACATCTCTACATCATTTTCACTGCTGCTCCGCCCAAAGCTCCCAAGCTCTCCAGCTGCCCAGGATCGACGCTTCTCCTCCAGCTCCTTTCGCCTTTGCAGACTATGGAGTTCCTGGATCTCTCGTTCCCTATTTTCCTGAAGGAGGAAAATCACAAAGACATGTCTCAGAGGACAGTGTCCTATGAATAAGAACAAGACACACTCCTTTCTCTCTCCCTTCACTTCTTCCCATTGAATTTAGCTCCTACTGCTATCACCCGCTCCCAACCTCCAATATATATGCACAAATGAAATCACCATGGCAACCACAGCCTGCAACCATTAACCCGATGGAGAGCAGCTCCCTTCATAACTCATAATGATGACACATCCATCCCGTCAGCATATGCAAAAGAAATGCACCAGACCTTGCAAAGACCAACAACGTGACCCATCAAACTCAAGCCGATGTCAAGTCTTAGAATCACAGAATATGCTGAGCTGGAAGGGACCCACAGGGATCACTGAATTCAACCCCTGCACTGGACAGGACCATCCCCAAGAGTCACACCATGTCCCTGAGAGCATTGTCCAAATGCTTCTTGAACTCTGTCAGGCTTGGGGCTGTGACCTCTTCCCTGGGGAACCTGTTCCAGTGCCCAACCGCTCTTTGGTCGAGCCAAAGAGTTCCTGATGAATGATGAAGAGCGTCAAGTCCTCACTAAGTTTAAAGGTGGCAGTCTTATCAAGCGAGAAAACCTCTACCTAATAGTTACATTCATATTTTAAAACAAACTTGTCTGACCAGCACACAGCCAACGTGGTCCTTCCAACCTACCTGACTACAACTGCAATTGTTCCTCAGCAAGTGCAATTTCTACACAGTGCTACTTTCCTCTAACATTACAGATTGAAAATTGTGCGACAAAGCGTTGCTTAATTGCATGTGAAAGCAAACAGAAAAGTTAACACAATGCCTCCCAATACTTAGACATCAACTGGCACCACTCAAGGACCATTAATCAATGTCTCACTCCAATTTTGGATCTCATAATCACTGTTGGTTTCAAAAACTGGTAACTTTTGTACAGAGATTGCCCAGGGTAGGATGGAGATTTTGGCAGCTAAACTGAGGGATTTTGGTTCAGGAAGCCATAGAAGAGGTAGTTTGAATTTGAAAGACAGCACAGTAAACACCTTTTCACTAAAATAATTAGCAGTGATTTACTGTGAATATCAGCATTTTAACTGTTACCTCTAGGCTTCAGATTTAGTCTAACTGTACCTTTGGTTGAACTTTCTGGGTTACTTTCTGAAATGAAGAACCTGGCTTGCTGCAGCCAGTACGGGTGTAGCAAAAGAAAGAAGGGGGAGGCTAGTCTCGACAGAGGATTCAAAAATTACACTATTTTCCAGCACGTTGTTAAATCTGTTCTGATCAATGACACACTGTTTAAAAAAACCACACCTATATTTGTCTAAAGCTCTGTGTAGTTTGGTCTTCCTGTTGTTGTGACAACAGAAGAGCTGCACAACTAGAAAAAGTCACCTGAAAGCTTTCAGTAAACAAAAGCCTAATGCTTTGTGATGAATGGATTAATCTACAGCTCTTAAAGTGGATTTGAGACTACATTGGGCTCTGAAAGATAACATGCATTAGAAACCCAAGAAACCTGAACATCTAAGAAAGAAAAAAGAAAAAACTTGCATTTCAGGAAAAACGTTTGGCAGGGAGCTTTCTTTCACAGGTATGGAATTACAGAATGAATTCTTGCCAAATGCTAAAGCTGAACTTTAAACATCCTGTTGTGAAGAGAAATGGTTAAAAATAGTTGCAGATACTATTACCATATTCCGTATTAGAAAAAGAACATTTTAACCTCACCCAGAACATGTTTTAGGAGATTTTAATAAAATTAAAAGTCTATTTTAAGCACATAGTTAGACATGTCAAAAAACTGCAAAAAACGTTTAAACATTTGAAGTATGTGCACATGGCCATTGTGGTACAAGCCATCTTTTTAGACTGTTGGATGTGCTGTCTACACATCACACTTTTGTCAGAACTGCCATTTTTATTCCAAATTGTTCTGCTAATTTTGTAGGAAAAATGGTCAATCCACAGTTAGCAAGGAAATCTTCTCAAAATTTGCAAGCAAGAGTCTAATTTGTCATTTTTTAGAGTGTTGCTGCTTACTACAGAGAGAGGACCTCAAAAGTCACACCTATCCAACAACCACTTGTAACAGATGACTATGAATGAAATCCTCAATCCCAAATATTTGAACATGCACGGATGAAGTTATGTCTTGCTTAACTGACTGCAATAGCTATCACCATTTGGTTTTATACATTTGTGCAATGTTCACCCACATGTAACTACGTGCTGTCTGGGGTGGTAAAGGTTAGGTAAGCCAATGGTACAACAGACACATTAGCTGAATATCCTGTCAGCTTGAGACTGTTCTCTTCTTTCTGAACTAAAGCTTTTATCCAAAGTGCTGCTGAATGCAGATTGTGTAAGTGCGCAGATCCAACTAATTCATGCTATTTGTAAAGATCTAAGAAATATCTCTAACAATAGACGGACTTTGCTGAACCAAAACTGCAACCAATGCCAATACTGCTCCTCCATCTTAGTACCTTGCCTGAATTATTTAGGACCAATTCAGGGTACTTGGTGAATGAATGCTCTCACACTGGGGATAAGGTATCTTGCTGCCATAGGCCTGTTTCACTTCTTTTCACCCACAAAAAATCATTTGGAAGGACAAAGTGGAATACACAGCCGTTACTTTACTTGGTAAAGCACCTCTAGTCATGTAAAGGAAGGCAGTGGAGAGCCTGAGCTAGTGCAGATTCAGGCTGGCACATCCAAGCAATGGTGTACTACACCTCAAGGCCTTTCCAATGATCCACCACTACCAGTCCAAGGCCTGAACAGCAAGCAATAGTCAGGAGGTCTGTGCAATCTGTCCCACAGCTCAGCTTAGCAGTCACCAGCTTCCTCACCAAAAGAGAAGGAAGGGGCCCCACGTACAAGCAGACAATGAACAACCCTGACGTATCGTCCCAGAGGCCTTGCCCGCCTGAAACAGAAGATGCAGAGCAGCTGGGCTGCTCACTGAGCTGGGCAGAACAGCCATTTCCCACCTGGCTTCTGCAAAGGAATGTTTACAGGAGTGCAGTTTTCTGTAGCCATTTGAGCAAACAGATCAAATACTACAAGACTTAAAATGCCCTATAAGCAGAAAAAACAACATAATTCATGTGAGCCAATATCCATTTCAAAAGCTTGAGAATCTCATTCAGCACTCTTACCTTGACAGCTGTGTTGAATCTTATGCAGAAGTCCCTAAATATCTGGAAACATTCATCCAACTTCATAGTTTCTTTGTCTTCACAGAAAAAGTCAATGAGAGCATTTCCCTCCTTTTGCAATTCTCGTTTCTGGTGTTCAAGCTCTTTTAGATGCCTTACAGCAAACTGTAGCAAAAACCACACACACAGGAACCAGACAGAAAAATTAGTCACAACAGGTCATGTATATATTAGGAACTTAGGAAATTAATGTTCCAACCTAGAAGTTGTTAGAGAGTCCAGGAAATTAACATTTTGAAGAAGAACTCCTACTAACAAAAGGAAACATGCCATTTCAGCAAACTGAGTAAAGATCAGGAAAAATGGATCAATCAAAACATACATTCTAATGACTAGGATGGAAACTGGGAAGAAGGTGAAAAGCCCTTGAACAAACGTAGAGCTTTAATTTTTAGGTGAGTAAAATCAAAGACTGTACTAGAACACTGACAGATGACCTGGGAGCTCCTTAAAAGCTCCTAATTCCTTATTTTCCCATTTCCTCATCATCCTTCAACTAAACATAAAGGATTCATTTCTCCTCCCCATTTTTCCAAAAACACGCATGAACTGATTCATGGATGTACATCACAAAATCAATTCCTTCCTAGACTACAATAAAAAAGGTTTTCATGCTTGAAAGGTAAATGACTGCTGGAAATATGTATATATTAAGACATCCAGAAAATATTCCCAGGAAGTAGCATTTTGAATCGTAAATGTAGAGCAATACAGACAAGATGGGAGTACTTTAGTGGAAGAAGATTCAAGAGGAAGAGAATAAGGCTGTGATTAGACTTTGAGCAGCAGAACTGCTTCAAACACTTTGATCAGGTGCCCCTGTCGCCTCTATCTGCATCATTTCTAGTCTTGCACAATCCCACATCTGATATGACCTCCAGCTCAAAGTAACCTGATGAGAAAAGTTACTTTTTCAGACAAATCTGTTCTCTAACTCATGGTCACCTAAATATTTTTCATAATGTAGCACTGGGTTGGGAAAATGAAGCTGGAAGCACTTGTGACCACTTAATCCAACTCTGCTTTCAGGAATTACTTGGAAAACTATACCACTAGCATAGGAACAAATATGACTTGCTAGTCTTAAGTAAAAAAATAAAAAGGGGGGGGAAAAAAGCCCACAATAAAACCCAGACTGAAGATAAACTGGACAACTGATAAAAGCATACATCAAAAAATAGTTCCTCCCATGTATTTCAGGAATTTATTCACAAGGGTGAAATAATCAAAGCTGACTTTTAGATCAGCTTGGTTATCACCTGTAATTTAGAAACAAAAACCGGAAGTGTTTATGTAAGGTATGCATTTGTAAAATTATTTTTTTCCCAACATTTCTTTTGGAATGTGGCCTAAACAAAGTTGTAGTGTTACATAAAAACAGCTATTAAATTTTAAAAAATCCCAAACATGTTAAAACGTAACATTAAAGAGTCTGGGTGTAATGGATAAAAGCCAAAAATTCAGAGTGAATGAGGACAGGTATGTCAATCTTAACCTGCCCCTTTCTTCATCAGCTTTTTATCTCCTGAAAAACTACAGGGACTATTAACGACATTTGCAAGTTGAAAATCAGGGTGGGTTAAGTTCCAGATCAACACCTGCCTTCTTACTTTTAATAATTACCTATAGTGTGAAACAGAAAAAATCATTTAATTGAAGTATAATACGTATTTCTGCAGGCATCACCACATATTCAGAAAATACCAAGAACTCTACTTTCAAGGTAAGTGCTATATACATCCAGGCCTGTAAAGTCACTGCAGTACTTAAAAAAAAAAAAAAAAAAAAAAAAGAGGGAACCCACATGGAAATAATGGTAGGGCTCTGAATAAGCATCTGTGCTAAGGGCAAGTTAGTAGAGAAAACAGTCCCTTCACCTTCCAACTTCTAACAATATCTCCTCAGTCACCCAGCAATCAAAATTCATATGCACAGCATAGCCTCCGCTAAAACTGATGTGCTCCAGAATAAAATAACATGCACACATTGTATTTTGGGCAGCTGCAAAGCACAAAACCAGAGACCACTCCAAATTGTCTTATATTTTAACTACTGATCTTCATCAGCAATTTCACACGCACTAAACACGCCTGCCCAACAAGCCTTGGGCAATGTACACTCAATATCCCTCCCTGTAAAAACACAGTCCTTCCAACACTCTTACTCAACAAACAGCATGAGGCTGGAACACCTTTGTACAACTGACGGAAGGCATATTAAAACAATGCTTCTGTTTATTAACATGTCCACACAAATTACATTCAGCAGAGGAATGCTGTTGTATTCAGGCAACAGTAACACATTAACACAGATATCCTACAAACCTGCAGAAAGCTTTCCATCTGGTGAAAGAGTTTTGGGTCTCGTCGGATGCTGTCTTTAACAGATCTTGACTTGACAGACAGTGAGTGGAGCTCTGCTTCTACATTATCAATGGATAACCTAAAAATAGCATATACAGAGAACTTTTATCAAAGGAGAAGGAGTGGTCCACAGGTTAGCTACGTCATGCTGCAAAAGTGGATGCTTTACATGAGGAGCAAACTGGCTATCAAACAAGACCTGCCTGTTCAGGAAATCTTTCCAGAGTAGACACTGAAAGTTAGGAGAGAGATAAGCACATTTCTTCTTATTTGCAACCTGAAAAGATTCCCATGGGGTGTGGTTTCCCGATTAACCCCAGCCAGTCCTACCCACCCTACCCACCTAAACTTAGAAAGGTTAATGCTGCCCTGCCTCTGACCAGGTGTTCCTTTTCTCTTCTGATACCTGTGCTAACACTCATTTTCCAGATGGCCAGCCATATCTGTGAACTGAAAATTAACTTAGGAAAAGGAGAAAGCCAATTTGTTTCCAGATGGATCCTTTGCTTGGTCCAACTGATTACATGACTGTTTGAGTGTAGGAGCTACCACAAAAAGGAGGCCACAAAAGACTGTCAGCCATGACTACTGATTTTGGCAGTAGCATTTGGCATCATGAAACTGCATGTTACGCTCTTCTAAAGCAGTCACAGCAATGCAACCTACACAGTCTCGACCCAGCAGTTACAATATTTCAGCCTTCTACTATGTACCACCAGCAGAGCTGCTGCTGTGAAAAGGGAACTCAGAAACTGAAGATCACAGGAAAGAGCTCTGATCTGGAGCAATCTAAGTGTTCTCCTGGGGGACCCATATTCCATACAAAACGAGTTCCCACCTGAATCTCCCCGTCACTTTGAGGGTAAATGCTTCTAAGCTTATGGCACTTCCTTCACAAGAGAACTAAGCTTTGCCTAGGAATTGAAGCACTATAGTTTCCCAAATGATAAGAACTAGCAACTGTACACATGCTCCTCTTAAGGTTGTTTCAGCAGCTGCATGACATTCAAACAGTAAAGCTGAAGAATTTGTGGCAGACTGATTGAAATGCACGTGGCAGCAGACAGTGACATATCCATAAGTTGTCAGTACACAAACAAATGAATATAATACGTGTTGGTTTTTCCCTGCTTACTTCATCTGCAAAGTTTAGTTCCCTGTTCTGGGAAAACACCGGTGTTTTTGCAGCTAAGAAAAGCAGTAGAAAATACAGGCTACACTTCTGTGCTTGTGAAGGAGGAAGAGGATGGCCTACAAGTAAAGAAGGAAAGACAACAAAAAATAAAGGACATAATGGTAGTTGTTTTAACATGCTCTAATTGGGAAGATTTATGAGCAACTTGTACATGACAGTTCTCTCTAAAGACCTCCTCATGCCCAGTCGTGAGGTATATATTTAATTTTGTTTCATTTTCCTATAGAGAGTGCACTCCCAGAATAGACTTCAGCATGAGTTACAACAGAAGATTTCCAGCGTTAACAAATATGATCAAAGAATAAAGTGGTTATAAAATAAGTATCACCAAATTTGGGATTCTGCCTGTTCCTCTCCTGTTTGCCAGGGGGCTTGGATGCTGAGAAAAGCTACATTCCCCAGCAGGCCACATGGCAAACTGCCAAAAAGGTGTGTGGGTTGGATGGCAGAGAGCCACACAGGTGGTCCCTCAAAAATTTTCTGATTAACTCCATGGCCACTCCTTTCCTCAGAAGATTTCATTCTTTTGCAGACATTACTTAACCCTCCATCAGATCTAAGAAACTGGATCCATTGTGCAGCTGGGAGAAGAATGTAAATAGATTGCCCTAAGCTCAAAAGTAAGGAGCAGCCAAACTGGGAACAGAACTTCAGCATTGCTAGCTTCCAGGTTTCAGACGTAGATCACACTGTCTCACAAAAGTACAGTTACTGAGGTACAAATTAGGTTCAGTTTAAAACTACGCAGTTTAAGACTTTAAACTGAAAAAATGCAGAGCCACAAACCTTTCAGATTTTCCAACCAAGACAGCAATGGAGAAGCAAATGAAACCTCAAAAAGCATCTAAGCAAAGCCAGGGCCAGCACCTGTCCCTGCTACCAGATTTGGAAAAGTACTGTAGCCTGCTCAGAGTGATGAAAATTGATTTAAGGAAAAACAGTAACATGCTTTTAGTTCAATCCCTTAAAAGTAATGAACGGGCACATGTATTTGACAGAGACAGAACTACCAAAAACCTATGGAGATCATGTAATAAAAAAACCTCATACCTGAAGGCACATTGCAGGCATACTTCTGCTAGTAAATGGAAATAAGACCTCAAAGCTACAGTAAACATTTGTAAAGATCTGTTTTTGTGCCAAGACTTTCCTGAATAAGCCTCATTGCTTCACAAATGAGAAAATTCCAAGTCACAGTCTAACCATAAGTTTTCAGTTTTCTTTAAACTCACCTGGCGGCATCATGAACACTCCTAATTTTTTCTGAAAAGTTCAGAAGAGCAGCATCTTTCTTTTGCGCTTCCTGAAACAAACAGAACAAAACCAAAACACACACAATCCATTAACATTCCACCACCATGCCGAAGTCCCTAAGTCTGGCAATTCTTAAGCGTCTGGGAGGGTACCTAAATGTTTCTCTCCTGTACTGTTTTCCTTCCCATTCAATCTTAACACAACTGAATGGAGGACATCCCCTGAAGAAAGGCAGGGATCAGAACTGGAGACTTTAAACAACAGCTTCCATTTTGCAGTGTACAGTAATAGCTGCTTCTGCCAGTGAACACAAGCCAGATGTATTAATAAGGAATGTCAGGGAAAGAACAACTTACTGATGCCACTGTTTGAGCAGATATGATGCTTCCTGCACAAACATCAATTAATACCCTATTGTTTGCTGGCTGGAAATCTGTTAAGCCAGTTTGTACACAGATAACCAAAGTCATATAAATGCATTTAAATTCTCTCCCTTCTAAAATCAAGACGTTTGAAACGAAGGAAAAATAGCTCGAAAAAAGTCTGCAGCAGCTTTAAAGAACGTACGTCAGTCATCAAGGGAGGAAAAAAAAGCTATCATAAAAGCTGCTCAAAAGATTCAATGGGAAGACTGAGAGACTATATCAAAGTAAGCCACTTCCACAGTGTAAGAAGAATTTAGAACAATAAGATATAATCTACATTGAAGAAGTTTGATGAAGGCAAGTTTCTACATGACATGAAAACTTAAGCTTTCCACAGGGTTCCAGATAGGATGACCAGGTAGAGGTAATTTTTGGTGAATTTTGTGGCAAGAGAAGAAAGGTGAAGATTAGATCAAATCTGTGAGAAAATTGCTTTTTTTCTGAGGCGCATGGCCCCTTTTATTGTCTATCAATTAATGGACCTATATTTGTAGAAGTTGCTTATACCAGCAAAATAGTTTCGCTATACCAGAGCAACAAAATGCAGCAGACTCATCCCAGGTTTGTTTGCTTTCGTGTCCGCCAGCTTGAGCAGTGACGACAGCTTAAATCCAACAGCATTGCCAGCATAACCTCCCTAAAAAGAAACAATTTGCAAGAGAGCAAATGAGAAGCTTGAGGCATGGCATCAGAGCACTGCAATACTAACAAGGAAGTGAGGTCCATCAGCCATCTCCCTTTGGGATGTCACTTACCGCATTCATAATATTCCCAGCCTGAAGGACCAAGTGCAATATGGAATGCAGTTCCTCACAAGTCATTAACTCTGTAAGGAACAAGAAAATTGCTGTCTAACAATTGTTTATTTAGAAATATAGTCAGTTACCAAGCTCTTCTTCATCTCAAGCTTTTTTTTTTCGTTTGACAAGAAACTACAACAAACTGAAGAGGTCATGGGAAAAATAATGGTACTACATAATTCCAATTCACAAGCACAACTGATAAACCTCAAGTGTATGTTCAGACTTCAACCTAGCAAGTGTACTATTTCCAAGGCAACCTCCAGCAGCTAAGGAAACATTTGGGGCCTAATCCTGCTATGTGTAAAGTGTCTCATATAAGTGGTTAAGTATCCTCACCACCTACTAATTATTCCAGTGCGAAGCAAGTGTTCTCCACCCTGCAGGATCCATTTGCCATCTGCCAGGATTGGGCTTTTGAACAATTATTCTGATTTTAGGAGACCTGGCCATAAGGCCTGAAAAGATAACAGGCGATGTTTAAATTTTCCTTGCTTATCCCACTCCCACTATGAATCATCATTTTATTTCTGTATGATCATCAATTCAGAGCAGCATTTATTTTACTTGTCATATCAAAGATGATTTGGCACAAAGTTATATTCAGTGCGACAAAGAGTCAAATGGAATAAAACTGCCTTTTAAAGTTTTCCCATCACAC
>VYZT01016148.1:5655-22289 GCA_013400735.1 Pomatostomus ruficeps
TTTTCAAACAAGCAATGGTTCAGACAGAAATTAGGGCAAGAGCAGAGATCCCTCTACTTGCTCTCAGTTTATACCAAGACAATGACAATAAATTACCAACCTGTGAGATAAAGGCAACTTCAATTCTGTGTGAGCACCAGTGGCAACTGGGATACTGGCCTGCATGCACCCCTCTCCCAGTCACAAACTCCAGGTACTTGTGGCTCCAGGCAACATGACTTAAATGATGTATGATTTTAGCTTGTCTGTTTGTAATGGTGTGCATTCTGCATCAACACTAGGTTTGGGTGCTCAAATTATGAATATACTGGAAAAGCCTAAGCCTGAATTACAACCCTTACTCCAGTCAGTGCAGTGTGGTTTCACAGTGTGGTCATTTCCAGAGCTGCTTCTCACAGGCACCTTGATCTGAAGCCTGATGGTTTGCCAGAACACCTTCTTACAGGCTACCTGGCCAGACAGAAGAATTGCCCTGATGCTCAGAATCAGCCTTTCACAGTTTACAGTCATGCATACTAAGCCAAATGAAATCTAGCACTGGTTTATTAAATTACAATAATTTTTAGTGGTTATATAGCACCTGTGTAGCTGGTAAGCTTCAGGAGACGCAGGACTGAAACCACCACTGTCACTACTCCTACAGGCCTCCAGGTGCAGTCAAGTCTTTAAATTAAGACATGTTATTGGCTACACAGAAAATCTACAAATGTGTCTGTAGATTAAGCTACAATATATTCATACTCTACTAAAACCCAACAGCTTGCTTTGTGTTGGATTTTCATTTAATCCTTGCTCAAGTCAATTACCTGTACTTCACACTTGCAGAGTGAAGTGCATGCGCTAGAAGTAACATTTAATGAGGAAGAAAGGAAAGGTTGAATGTTCTGTTAAGAGAAGCTGGATATGCTCAGCTTTAAGTGATGCAATTTCCATGAATTTTCCACTCACGGATGTTGATATAAAGCTTGACTGATCTTCAAACCAAGAATCTGTTATTTTATCTAGGTGTGTTAACCAAATTTCATGGTGAAGTAAAGGTACATAAACCATACACAACTTCCTGCATGCCGTGCTTTGTAATGGGAGATTTGCACTATTTCTATCTCAAGGCTGTAACTGATAATACCATAATTAAGAGCTGTAGACAGACACCTACGTAAGAATTTCACTACAGTCTCTTCCACAAAATGCACGTCAGATAAAACCCTACAAAACCCCGAAGTATTTCTCCCTCCTAGGATTTCTTTCTACCACCTACAGGAGTAGAAAATCCAAGCCTAAATTCACTTCTGCTACTCACTGATTTCTGCCAGCTTGGAAAAGTTCCCTAGCACATTGTGGAAAGGAATAAACAGAGCTTGGGAGAAAGGTGGAAGAAAATCTCAGACATCCCCTCTATTGAGAAACCAGTGAATGCTCCCAACACACCAGGCACTTGCTTTGCCTCAGCACAGTATGAAGAGTTGTTCTCTCTCTGAATGTTTCCCTTCTTTCTACCTGAAGATTACTGTGGCTGCCTTCTCCTATCAATAAAAGGAATGAGACTACTAACACTGGAATTTCGTTGTGTAAACACCTCTTTCCATCAGAAAACTGGAGCTAGCAGCAATGTCAAACTCCAAATTTCCAAACTGTACTGTACCTATGATAGTGGCTTGTTCCATTACTTAGCAGGCAGAATATTAAAAAACAACACTTAGCCAGAGGATTAACTTACCACAAAAAAAAAAAAAAAATCCAGAACACACAGGCTAAACAGAAGATAGAATATTTTAAAATTTCAGAGTAAAGGTAAAACAGGGGGTAAAAAAGTACAGCCTTTTACAAATTTTTGATTTGTAACTACTCAATGCTACCTTTGTATTATTTTAATCCCAATTCTTCATAGATCAGACTCAGTTTCTGGGGAGTCAATTTTACTGAATCTGGACTTGCAATTACCACAGCTGTACGGCCCTAAGCTATCTGTGCTCACAAGTATTGTTTGATTATTCCACTCTGTACAGTTGTATGCCTACAACAGTCTGACTCCTGCCCAGAAGAGGCATCTCCTGGTGATAGCATATACAGGTGAATTTAAATTGCTCTCTTGTATTTTCCCCCTATTTTTGGGGACTGTAAAATAATTTAAATAGTTAAAAACAAGAAAAGACTGGAGAGCATTCTTAAGTAATGGGTCATGACATGATTCACCATTACAACCAATTCTAATGCTAACTAAATGCCAAAAAAAATTAAATTAAGTGATTCATTGACATCTTACCAACAGAACCAACACCTGCAGCTCTGAATTGCCCAAGAATGAGACTCTGCTCACTTTCTGCCAATGCCAAGAGCAGCTCATATGCTTCTATGCACTGTTCGCTGAAAGGGAAAACAAAAATCACACAAAATATTAATTGCAATTTAAAGGGGAACAATACCTGCAAAACAACAACAAAGAAAGAGATAGCTGATTTAACTGCCTGATTCTTTACTACTTATCTAGCAGCAGGGATATTAAATAACATTATACACATAGCTTCTATCACAAGCATTCAGCAGTCTCCCCATTCTTATAACAGTGCTAGGCTGGCCTCAATTAATGGAACAAGACAAAAGACAAGAGAGTGACCTGAAATAAAGGAAGCTCCAGAAGCATGTTTTAAACAGCTGACAATACAAACAGTGGTCAACATCATCCCTTTGAGAAACTTTTCCCAGACCTTCTTACTATACAAAATACAGTATTCTATACCCTACAGTATAATTACACTACACAAAGTGTTGTAAGAAGAAAAGAAGACGCAAGAAAAATACTTCTTGCTCTGTCCTGGCTGTAAGATGTTCCTCCTGACAACAGAACAGCTTCCAATTATATTTATGAGTCACACACTCCCTGTTGCATTTTAGTGTTTTTAAAAATACATACTAATATACTATTAGCAATTTACACTTCTTTGCAATTTGCTCAAGGCTGATAGTAAAAGAATACACTCTTGAAAAGGCACACCAATTTGTCCCAAGACCAAACCCTGCCTGTCCCAAATTAGTAGCTGTTGAAGGTGTTAAGTGACACCGTATTTTTGCAAACAGTTTGAAACAAATTTAGATACTTAATACTAAATACTAAGACATTAATCCACAATTCCAACTGATGCAACACAAAGTCATTCTGAGTTACGTGAAGTGTAACACACTCTGGTCCACTGGTCTTGGGAAAGGTACAGAGAAACTGTATTTTAAGGCTGGATTCAGCAAGACAGTCTGAGCCTACACACAACCCCTAATTCAAATGTTAATTCAGTATTTAACAATGGAGATATAAACCTCTAAATTCCTGTTAGATGCTGGTCAACTGGAGTTGAAATACAGTGTATCAATAACTTCAGTTGGGTAGTTTGCTAAGTAGTTCAACCAAAGGGGTGCTTTTTCAGGGAGAAAATAAAAAATAAATGGCATTACTATGGCACACTAACACCTTCACTCTTGAACACTTCTACCAAGCCTCCCCCAGCTCCCTGTTTCTGGCTGATCCCCCTGTGTAGATACAAACCTGTACTGCAGTGCCAGCCTGAGGGCAGTGGCGTTGGACTCGTACTTCCCCACAAGCATGCTCATCCTCTCCGCATTGCTCTTGCACTCCTCCAGGGTTATTGTCAGCAAGTCGTTCTGGGATTTCAGGTGTTCAATACGGCTGCAAAAAAAAGTCACTTGCACACTTGCAACCTCCAAGTTTAATTTGCAGTCACTGTCCTGAAAGTTCTAGGACAATCATACTTTGAAACAACAAAAAACTTCTGGTCTACACAAATGTTTTTAATGAAGATGGTAAAATCCATCAGTTCTGTATCCCTTATCAAAAGCCAAGAGGATAGAAATTTCTCTTAGGTCATCCTCCTCTCCACCTCTCCTTCCCATAAAATGTAGTCATAACCCTGTGCAGCAGCAGCAAGCAGAAAGCTGTACCTTCGTTTTGCAGCCACAAGACTGCACGGGACAGTTCTGTATTAACCTTTTGCTCAGCTTTTCTGCCTTCATTCCTCACTTTCTGCTGCTGCATTTGCAACTTGTTTTAAATAGCATATTCATTAGTGTGATTGTGGGTGTGTGCTGGGATCATGCAGTTGCATAAATGCCTTCTTTCTTCTGAACATCCAGAGTAACCATTCCACCTGAAGTCATGTCTGGGTTGTGATTAGAGAGGGAACTTCCAAACTATGAGTGAGGTTTCAGTGGGGCAATGTAATCTCCAAATGTTCTGGCAACAGTCAAACAGAAGCTTAACTGTAATACCCTCCTCAGTGAGGTTAACTCTGAACACGAAAATGAAAATTCAGAATATCAGTATTACTGTTTATTCTCTCTGCTGACAGCTGAACCACACATCAATGTACTATGCCTATCTGTAAAAATTGGATATATGCCAAAACCAGAGAGACAAACAATTTGAAACCTTGCACAGATAGCTAATGAAGTAACCCGTGCCCTCCAGGACTCTAAAATGACTGAATTCTTGACAAAGAATAAGAAGGGCTAGTATACTATTTGTTCAGTTACCAGAATAAAGCCCTGACGTTTCTAGCTGCTAGAACTCGTCACTTTCTGTATCTTGACATCTTCTATAATGATACATGCTGTCAAAGCATAATTGTGCAGTGTAAAGAAAAAAAAGAAAAAAAAAAGAAAAAAGAAAACAAGGATCACATTTTGCAGCACTACAAAAACATGAGCTATAAATAAAAAGAGATATTGTACTGATCAGACTAAATCTGAGCTAGCTGTGGGGAAGACAGAATTTGGATAGAGGCATGCTGAGACACAATTCTCATGTTTCTGATCCACAGTTTTGATTTTATGTGCCAAAAAAAGACATAAAACATTGGTTTTGATAGAGCTTGCTGAAGGATAACACCAGCAGTACTTTAACGGCAAGCAGAAAGCTGCAATCTCTCTTCTGCAGACAGAAAGCTATTTGCTGGTGTATATGCCACACCACCGCACGTCAGTACATTTATTGAGACAGTTAAATGGTATTGTTCCATTTCTTCAGGACAAAACAAAGCAAGCTAATTCCAGAGTGATGCAGACTAAGTTATAGGAGTCCTTATTTCAAGGAGTGATGTGTCTTATGAAAAAAGATTCCATGACTACTTGGACAGCCACAGAGAGGGACAGGGAAGGTGCCGTGCTGATCTAATAATGCACAAACAAACTCATCCTCATGGAAAGAACCCTCAGCACACGATTCAATCTCCTCTTCAGCAACCACATTCCATGTTTATCTGCAGCTGCCACAGCTGAGCTGGAACTGAACTAAGAAATGTTCAAAAAGGGTAAAAAAGCAGTTAACTTTAACAAAGCCAACAGAAGACAACATGTGTGAGGCACATCTAACTTTCCAGCTCACCTATTTAATCTCTCAGTCTCCACTTCAAACTCTCGGATTTTGCTTTCAGAGATAGCAGATCCATGTGAATAGAGAGTCTGGAAGATTTCCTGGATGTTTGAACAGTCTTGGAGGGAATGTGCCAAATGTTCAGCCACAGTACTAGACACCTGCACAGGGCAGTTAATAGATCATTATGAAAAGATACCCACTGGATTTCTCCCAGATACTTTCTGCATTGAGAACTGCATTTGCTTGCATGCACTCACTTCAAGGCATTCATTATTCAGTTTTTGTTATAAATTTTGCATTGAATAGAATATTTACAAGATTCCACTTTTAGAAGCCATTTTGTTCTAAAATTCTACTAACCAAGGGTGATGTCCACAACTTCATTATACATTTAAAAAGCCTACTATGCAAGTTATTTATGTTCTTAAGAGTTTAGCAAAGGGTTAGAGCCAAGTTCTTCAGTAATACAAATATTAACACACAGTAACAACACCGTTGTTGATTTACATTGGCATTTCAAAAGCAGAATCCAGTTTGCTGTTGGTTGAAAGTTGTGAAATGCAACTGGAGAGTCTTCTTGAAGAATATTTTGGAGGAACTGACTTCAAAATTTTCCTCTTGAAGTCACTCATGAGAATGATTTCTAGCCACTAATTATGAGAAAATGAGATCTCAATATTTGTTGAAATATTTTCCTCAAACTAGCTTTTGAAGTGTTTTCAGAGAGTTCATATATGAATTTTATTAAGAAAACCACCCTTTTATTGGAATATGGGTCATGCATGCACACAGTTCTTAGTCCTTACCCCTATGCTGCTGATTTCTGATCCTAAGACAGGTCTATCAGATGATGAAGACTCTGACCTCGTCTTTGACAACTTCACTCTTTCAGCGATCTGTAAGTGAGAATGCTGCACAGGTTACACAGCAGCCCACACCCCATAAAGATCACACAAAACCCACCTGTCCTCACTTGCAAAGCTGAAGCAAACTACTATAGAATTGAGCCCTGTGTTGTAACTGAGAGAACTACAATCAATGATGTTTAATTCCTTCCACACCTCAAGTTCACGGACCTGCTCAGGACTCCCCTGGACATCTCCCATTTAATCCCACGCTTGCACAGCACAAAATGAAGCCCACTTTTCCCAGGTCATGGGAAGGGTTACAAGCACAGGAACCCCACCTTGGCGATGGGGATGTCATTGCTGCTGCTGCTGGTGCTCAGCTCTCCCGTGCTGGGGTTAATGGGGCGGTTGGCAGGAGTGAGGCGGCTCGGGCTGGACGGGCCTGTGGCCTGCACGCTCTGCAAACGAGTTTGCAGCTCCCGAACCTGCAATGAAACACAACATTCCCATTTTTTTCATTTTTATGGTTTAAATAGTCTGGAGATTTTCTCGTTGTCTAGCCAAGTCTAACTGCTTCTGGCCTCAGCACAGAAGCTACATTTTTGTTCTGTGGTGGCCATGAAGTTTTCACGTGGGGAGCAGATGAACGGAGGTTATTTTAAAATCCCACTGCTGTCAGCTTTTTAAACTATTTGCAATGTAGAAATTGCAAACATAACACTGTAGAATAATTACTTAAAGTTTCAGCTGTACTATAGGTATAGAAATGATTCTCCAGCCTAAGAGATAATGATGGCTAAACAAATCAAATGACAATCCTCCTGTTAATGGAAAACTCCAGTGCTGAAAATAACTCTTGACATAAATAAATCACATGACGACTTGGTCATATTTAAAGGTTAAAGAAATTCAAACATTAATCGTGCTTCAGAACTACAGTTAAGTAAAGCTACCATTTAGTGAGTAATGGACAGACAAAAAGAATACCAGCAAAGTACTCAACCAACAGTCTGCAGAAGCTCTCTGTAAACGTACACTGCAGACACTGCATGGTCCTCGTAACACATCAGATACCTGTAGAACTGATGTCAAAAGGTTTTCAGTTTAAAGGTTAAAAAAAAAAAGAAAGGTCTGCAGGAGCCAAACTGTAGCTGCACTAAAGATTATAGTGTTTACCTTGGAATAATTCTTAACAGACAAGGAATAAATGGTCTGCTTAACACAACAGTTATGACACAAGGTAAAGTGACAGAGCTCATTTTTCCCACAGATCTCAGAGTGTGAAATGGGGGAAGCTGAAGGAAACTATCTAAAGAGGAAATTCCCCTGAACACAGTTTTCCTTAAATACACAGGTTTCTAGGCGATTCTTTTGGAACAACGCCCCTACAAAACAGAGCTGGTGAAATTTTATCAGAAGTCCAGTCAAGTAAAGTTCAGCCCATTTGGTATCTCCCCTTGTATGTATGAATACAACTGTGATTCCTACTGTCTAAAGCAAGGTGGGATTTTATACTGAATACATTTATACAAAGAACTGACTAAGCAAGCTGAAGCCCCTTAATTGAAAAACCCCCAAATTAGAGCTGCATGAAAACTTAGGGTTTTTTAGGTGTAGGTGCATCTGGACAATGTTTTATCAATCTCTCCTTGAAGCAGCAGCAGCAGTCGTGTTCTCTGCACAATACATGCTTCAACCTACTGCACAGAGGAAGGAGTCAAGTTAGAATGCTCTCCATTTACGAAAGTAGTATCTTATGTCTCCTACAATCCTTTACAGCCTGCTTCTATTTCCTGAGGAATATCCCTGCCTTTCCCTCTGTTGTATACAAACTGAAGGACAGACTGCCTGCACACTTAGTGTCAAAAGAGTTTTTAGTTATTTGCAAATTACAAAAAAAGAAAAAAAATCCTGTGTGTTTTACCTAACATGGTATTTTTAAAAAGCCATAGGTGGCAACAGTAAAAGCACATAAAGTCAAACTGCACTCCTAATTCATTTGTGGAGGAGTGTTACACTTCAAAATGAATCCAAACAACTGAAGTACACAAAACCTCGAATCAAATCCCCCAATGTTTAAAGTAACTTGCTGAAAAATGGATATGAGTGCTTGACCCAGAATTACACACCTTAACTGCAATTATATAATGAAGGTAAATGAGCAGAGTGTATGAAGTGCACATTCATAGCAAGCATCTTCTACATATCTGCAGCTGAGACCTCCTTTGTTCATACTGACATATTTAGCTTCAGCATGGGTACAGCTGTACTAATGCAAACCTTAAGGACAGAAGTGCTCTACTGGTGCAAACTGATAATTTCAGCCTGTTGATATGCATAAAGCTGAAATAAACCATGCATGCATATTTTTGCTTGCAGATGTGGAATGTCAGTGCAGATAGGATTTGTACAGTGGCATTAACATTGAAAAAGAAAAATAAAAAAAGCAACTCCAAAACTTCATTAAGTCAAAATTGCCATTTATTACTATTTCTTTCAACCCAGGCTGTTCCAAATTAAATTCTCCAAGTGTTTAAGTTACAGCACTGTTTAAAAGCAAACAAACAGGAAAATCATTTGGATATAGTCTCTATTAAATAAAACTCCAGTCTCCATGTCCAACTTAAAAATTGCTAAAATATTCACCTATGCTCAGAAGCCAATCCTGAAAGATTTCAGTCCAAAAGCAAGTAACATTCTAAATTTAAGTGCAACCAAGAAAGAGAGTGGTAAAGTTGCTTAAATGCCAAGTGTTCACAGACTCTGAAGTTTAAAACTACCTTATGCAAAGACTATATCACACAAAACTTTAATGCAGACAGGTTTCCTTCCCTCTGTGTTTTCTTACTGGGCAGTGACTACTGGCCAGGATTACAAAGCTAATTATTCATACGGATCTGTAAAACAGCACAAGCAACACAAAGAAAAATGAACACAGCTAAGAGTGTAATCAGGTAAAGCCTTGCTCAGGAAAGCATTTCTAGACGAACACTCAGAGCACAGCACATTTTTTAATCTGTGCAACTCACTGTCTTAATACTACATCATAGAAGCAAGCACAGCTTAAAGAAGCTGCCGGCTTATCTGTGCTTCTTGATGTATTTACTAATTCAGGCCTTCATTTGTGAAATTACATGCTGAACCATAAACTATATGCTATAAATAACTATAGTTCATATAGCTATGAACTGTATGCTATAAATAACTGCACTAATTTTAGCAACACTGAGTACTGGATGCTAATTCTGAGCAGGATAACAGGGCAGGTTTGTCTGACCTCATCCATCGCACAATTCACACATTCACCAAGCATCTAATGACTGGGCTGCTCACCTACCACACTGCCCAGAGACACCTTAGGTAACTATTTCTGGTCACCAGAACCTCCACAGTAAACAGAGCAGCATCTCCTCAGAAAGTACTTTTCCACACTGGTAGCTATTCTACAGAAAAAACATGGAATGACCAAAGAAGAGAAAAATACCCCAAATCCAAATCAGAGTTCAGAAGAGCCATTTTCTTCTCTAGTTTGGTGAATGCATGGGTTATTAAAAGATTGGTTTTAAAAGCATGACTAAAAATTGTCTGACCCCCTGTATCAACAGTCTTTTGCATCCTTACCAATGTAATATAAATTACTCTGAAAGTTAACTTGTAGAATTAAGGTAAACTGCATTACTGCACGAGGCAACCAGTAAACACTTGGAAATGGGACAGAGAGGAGGGGAATACCTTACTGGAAACCAATGACAAAATTGGCAAAACGCAATGGGTAAAGACAAGTATAGAAACAAACCCAAAGAAAGTTACATTAGAAGACAGGAAAATATGGATTTCTCTGTTTGGGAGGAGGAATAACTAGGAAGGATTTAAAGAAAAATTTCTTGAGTCCTTGCTCATACTAGTTTAAAAACAGAAACACGCAGAAGAGTATAAGAATTGCTGTAAACTCCTGAAGCACTAAAATGAGGAGGAAACTGTCTGGCAAGCATATCTTATTAAATGATCAGAAAAAAAAGGAGTTGAGAATGAAAGGAAAAAGAGAAATCCGAGGAAATGTCTGTGAAATCCAGAAAAAAAAAAAAGGGAAAGATCTTATAAATGACTGGAAGAAGTCCAAGAAATTACTGAAGTAAAAAAGTGCTGGAGCCCTGGAAAGAGCCACAGCAGGTGCATTAAGTGAGACACAAGGCAACAGAGCCATTAGGTTTCAGACCAATGGATAGCCTAGATACAAAAAAAAGTCAGGTGCAAACAGATGCTCTCAAGTTATTAATATAAACATAACTAACTCGAAATGTCACTTATTAATATTTGATGTTTTGCAATTGAACCAATTGTTTAGCTGCATTTCTATTTTTTTTTCTTTTGAATGCTGAGCATTGGAGTAGGAAATAGTGAAAAATTAACGGTAATTTCTTATCACCTTACGAACTAAATAAAAAGAAAGCAACGGTAGAAGAGAAAAGGGGCTGACACACTACAGCAAAGTTCAATTTATGAAAGACTTAATAGCTATTAACAGGCATCACAGACATGTTTGTCCAAATGCATCATGGGCTATAGAAAAACACTTCAGTAGAATATTCTCATTATTTGTAACCATGACTCTAAGAAGCATGTTTTTAGTCTTTTTATTTTACACATGCATAGTGACAACTACATGATTCATTAACATATCCTAAATGAAAAACCACAGCTACAAACTGTCTGTTTTTGTCACTGATTTCCACATTCAAAGAACACCTGCTGCTTTTGTTTCTAACCAGTTTCAAATGAAGGATGTGCCTGTGATTCTTTTCGTTCTATCCTACTTGTGACCTGTTTCATCACACAGTACCTTTGAACCCTTCAAGTAACAGCATTTTATTCCCCCAGCATTTTAATGCTGCTTCATTTCCTTTCCCCTATTATAGAGAGGAGGAAGATGAAGTTCAACAAACCACAGGGACTGAACCTCTCCCACTTTCTAGTTTATTCATGCACACTGCAAATCTGTGGAGGAGGAGATGCCAAATCAAACACCAGTGTAACGATTTGAGCTGCTCTGAGTGGTGAGGGTCCTTCCCAGCCAAAGGACCCCTTACCTTTCACTCAGTCCTAGTCTTGATTATTTTCAGCCAGATAATTTTCAGCTTCTCCTATATCACAAACATGAGCGCAAACAAAGTCTGAGTTCCTATGTATTGTCTGTTGTGATCCACTGAGTATGCTAAAGAAATCTTTCCTGGTATTCATAAGGTCAATTAAACACTGAGTATTTGCATGCAAGCTTGGAAACACAAGTAAAACTCTACTTTGCCGACATCCAAGAGGAGATGCTGCTGCATAAGCAATTACCATGCAGAGAATGGAAATAGCTTTGGGCTGCTACCTCAGGTTTCTGGTGCTCACCAAGAGACAAGGAGACAGAACAGCTCCAAGATCACTTTCAGCTGTGCAAGCAGATAATAATCTCTAAAGGCCCATAATGTATCAGTGCTCTCCAGCAATCTGGAACCTTCTGATCCCAACAGGAATGACAATGAAACAAAGAGAGTCCAGCAGATCCTGCCAGCTTTGTGTCATCTGAGAACAGTGTGGGCCCAAGAACACCTGCAAGGTCAAGGATCTGAGTCCTGCTGTGCTAGGGGTAGATTTCAACTGCCCACAAGAACCATGTATTTTGGGAGAGCCCTCTGCTAAAATCAGTTTTCTGGAGTGGAAAGCATGGGCAGCTGACGGGATCACACATAAAACACTAATCTTTTACTGGTCCACAGATTATGTTTTCATTAGGGTCTTAGTTGAAGACTAAGCTAATGAAGTGTTTTTGTTATGGGCAGTGTGGTGATTTCAGCTGAGTCTGGAGCAGGTACAGAACAACTCTCACAGCCAGAAGCATGTGATTAACTGAACAAGTTGACATACAGCTCATGCTGAGAACAGACTTAACAGGCTTCCAGAGCTCGAACTGCCTTCACTTCAGACTTAGTTCTTCAGAACAGCCTCAGGGAAGCCTGAATGCTGCTCACACCCACTGCTTCTTCTGCCAACCAGCTCCTTAAGACTGTGCCGAGGTACCACTCATCTGGTAACTTTCATGGGCAATAATTAAAAAACTCACAACTTTTACTTGGCAGTCAGGATGGAGTCTATACATTGTTTCACTGCTGCTCCTCTGAATCCCCTGCTGGATACAAGGGCTTTCGTGTAAGAACACAAATACTACTTTTTCTTCTACTACTTAAGTCTGTTACTGTATACAGCAGTTACAAATTGTGCTGACCTGATTACAGCCTTATTTTCATGTAATAATAATATTAATCCCACAAACTGGTACAGAAGTTCCCCACCATCTTATCTGTATTACTGGATTCAGGATTATGGTCAGGTATGTGTAAGCATTCCAGGGCAATGACTGGCCCAGACCCAAATAGATTTTATTTTTAATGCAGCAATATTATAAAGAGGTAAAATAAACCTCCACATTATGAAATTAACTGACAACCTACAGAAGTAAGCAACTACCTCACTGACTAATGACCTGTGAGAAACAAACTCTGAATGTATGTTGTTTCTTAGCTACTGTTCCAGAGAGCAGCTCAATCTGTTAACTGAGTGCAGTAAATACCTAATTAAATTAAATCTCCAACAAGCCTGAGAAAAATGTATTGAAAGCACTCTGCTTGATTACAGGCATTGGTCTGAAGGAACAGACCTATTGATCTGGTCAACTTCAAGCTTGTTCACTTCACCCAATTTAATTTGAGAAGGACAGTAACTAAATTTAGTTGGATCTCCTTTCCCACTCTCCGGGGAAATAATTTGAAGTGACTCTTGAGTTCAGGTGGCATATAGAAAATATTTAATAGGTCAAAGAAAACATTTATTTTGTTGCCACTATGGACATGAGGCTACATTAAAAATGCAAATATGGTCTCCAGTGCAACAACTACATAGTGTGCAGACAGGGTCATATGTCACGAACTAAGTTCTCTGGTGGGGGAATAAATCAGTTGTTCTGCATGATAAGAATGATATTAATTACCAAATTTCAGTAAAGTCCTCTGTAGCTGCGAACAACTGAAACAAGCTGATGACTCTAATTCTGTTTCCACCAGAGATGCTTCCATATTAGAGAACTGGAACTGCTGGCAGCCAGACAAAACAGCAAAATTGTGAAAAGATGCTAAGGCTGGCTCTAGAATTAATGTAGATGTGTTAACTTGGCTTTTTCTGATTTCCTTTGGATACAATCCTAATGTAATGCTCCTGGTTTTAACAGGTATCCCTGCATAGTCATATATTTCATTATACAAATGTAATTTTAATATTTTAAAGCTCCATTTAGAAAGTAGTTAGTCAGTAGCTTTACTCCTTACTGTTTCTTCAGAACCATGATCTTCTTGTCTCTTAGACACCTCACAGTCTAACTTCTGGCCTCATAGAGCCACCAGTGGTTCATATTAATCTGTTCTTGCTCCAGTTTCGTCCCTATGTTTAGAGAGCCATTACTCCCATTTTTATTTTCTTTCTCTAGCACTTGTAAAGAGAAAACAAATTAAGATTTTGTTTTGTCATGCTGAACAGGACAAATCCCTTCTCTATGGACAATGCCTATTTCTCTGACCATTGTCAACACCATTTTTTGCCAATTTAAACTGCACCTTTACATGCCTAAGAGATAAGAACAACATATAACATTCCACATCAGATGTCACCACTCTTTATACAGTTTTTCCAATCCCTACTGGAAATAACCTCTCTGGTACCTCATAGGACTGAATGTGCCACTGTGGGTCAGCCATGCTGATCCCTGAGGGTACAACACCAACTTTCTCCTTTTCGGTTTCTGAACTTAGGAGCTCCTGGCTGTCAGCATAAATTCCTGATACCATTCTTTCAAGCCCCTTAACTTACACGCCATACTTCTCAAAATATGAATCTCTTTCTATGCTCAAGGCAACCTTTTTCTTGTTTGATATCTCAGTATTGATCTGTAACACCTGTAGTGTCAATATCTGCATGCGTGTAAGGAAATTTCTCAAGCACACACTTCTAGTCTCTGCCTGCATGTGTTGGTGTCCACCCCCTCACTTTGGCAACAATCCAGCCAGTCCATAAGTGCTACTTCTGTAGTTCAAGGGATAGTACTGTCTCTGCTAAAAAAAAATTGACACTATAAAATCATTCCAAAAATTTCAGGACTGAAAACAACCTATGGTATATAATAAGACAAAAATTTGCAAAGGGAAAGTTGAAGTGGTCTTGCTTTATATGATAGGAGATTACTACCCGTCTCATCACACATGTCTTTTAAGTGTTAGGAGAGGACAGCAAGTTTTGAAAAGGTAATTTGTGGTTTCATATCTGAAGACTGGAAATCTCACACAATGCAGGTTCATGCTAAAATGGCACAGTCACTGCAAAACAGTGGTGGTTTAGAACAGCAAAAAAAGCTGATCTGTTGCCAATGGGTAAAGAGTAATACTTGCAATAGTTCACCATGATATGGTGGTCTGAATTGTCAATCAGACAACACAAACTTGAAACTGCCTGTTTTAAAAACAAAAATACTTCCTATCTAGCCCAAACCCCACAAATTCAACAGGTACAAAGTTAACAAATTTTAAAAGTAACCAAGATTGAGGTCACATTCTCTTGGATCTTTCATCTTTTTTTGTGAACAAATTTTGCCCTCCTCCCTACCCTTTTTAACTTTGGACTGCACACAAAGCACAAAGCCTTTATCTGACCTTAAAGCATCATAAAATGTAGACAAGGAAGTAGGACATGGCTGAAACTACTCACTGTTCAGTATGAGAATTATTATCCACTGACAGGAGTCCTGCTCTTTTTCTTTCTCCTAATCATAAATTGAATTCCCATGAAAAACAAGGAAATATTTGTTGTTTACAGGAAAAAAAAGCCTCACAGGAAAATTCAGTAGATGAACATCTGCTTTCTCTATAGCCAAGCTACATATGCTTCCTTGAAGATGAGTATCAGTTTTTCTGTTAACATATGATTTCTGAAATCAGGTTGTTCTGCATGCTGGCTGTTTGTCACACACTCTTTTTCAATTATGTTTAGCTCTGTCCCAGTTTTGTCATTTGTATAGCCTAGCTTTAAAAACAAAAAGCCTTACAACCAGCACAGGAAGTGAGATTAAAATCACACAGGTTGGAGGAAGAAGAAGGCACCATATGTGCAGCAGCCTTACCCTTCTCCGCAGCCTGTCCCTCTCCTCACGGACAGTATTCATGGTGGCCTTGGTCCTGTTGAGCTCCTCCTCTTTGCTGCACAGCATGGCTGTGAGGCTCTCATTCTCTTCCCGCAGACCAGCCAGCTCCTTCTCCCACCGAGACCTCTCCTCAGACAGGTTTGGATAAAGGTCACGTCCCAGCACACCCTCGATCTCCTCCACGGTCTGCAAAAACAGTCATCAACAAACAGAAAGGAGCAAAGACAATTGAGCCGGACTAATGGCTAGATGGGACAGAAACGAGTGTCAACAGGCAACTCTACACACTTATATATACACTCCCAGCCTCTCACCACCATTAGTTTGCTAAGTAATATCAAACAAAATTAGTACCTCTTTTCTTTGACAGTTTGACCATTTCTTTAAAGTATTTCATACTGACAAACACCAAAGCAGACAAATACATGTGAATAAAACATGTCACCTCTGAATGACAGCAATCTTGGTAGTTTAATCTCAAAAAACTTTAGAACAAATTCACGACTCCTTGTCCTGGGTGAGCATTGTACCTATTGTTTCCCTGCTGAGTAACAGGCAGAAATGAGCAGCCTGTGAATGTGCAAGACATGGGGCCTTATTTATTGCTAGACCAATGCCACAAAAGGGCAAGGAAAAGCGTGGGAGAGGATTAAAAGAGGGCTCTTCTTTCCCATGTCCCTGAGTATGTTCTTTCCTTGAGGTGACAGCAAAATGAAAGAAAGAACTCTGGCCTTGGCTAGACTTACCGGGGATGTTACAGTCTTTCTAGTGCCTAAAAAAAGGCTGGGTTTCTCTGGGACGCAATGCCACTCAGCACTTCCTGTCCCACGGTAAGCTCAGAGCTCTGCTTTGCAGGCACTGTTCAGTACGAGGAACATTCAGGACCTTCCAGTGGGTGAAACCAACCTACAAGCCCCCACCACCAGCAAGGGAATACTGCCATGCCTGAACTGACTGTCAGAGTGGCCACTCAACATGCTGAAACACAGCGTAACACTCAGTGTGCCGGGGAACCACTTGCAGTTTGGAATCTACTACCCACTGTACGCTCTGCCTGCGTTCCATTTCTTCAACTATGGATGATATCTGCAACAAGCAAAACCACTCCAAATGTTGCCCATAAGCTTTTGAATCTCCCTGATAGCAGTGTGTATTAAAATGATGGGAAGAAACATGGAAA
>VYZT01016162.1:8132-19538 GCA_013400735.1 Pomatostomus ruficeps
TTTTAAAGGACACCGTTGTTAATCAACTCAACAGCCCTATTTTATGTCACAAACCCACAGTGTTCTGCCACAGAGGAAATTCACCGTTTCGGTTTCTTAAAGCTTGTATCCTTTAATCACAGCTGAAATAATGGCATCTTAATTCTGGCAAGCTCGTGTAGAGACTTTTCATTTTCCTGTTCCCTTTCTGTTCATTTGTTTGTTTTTTCCACTTGTGTATCCATTGCTTTTATCTAAGGCTTTCCAACCACAATACAAAGGCTCATTAATTAAGCCTCACAGTACCCTGTGCAAAGTAGGACTCTGAGGATAAAATTCACCCAGCGCTGCATTGCTGTAGTTCAGTTTGAAGGCAGAGTGTTTTGTGATTAATTAGTGCACAAATTTGGTTGGTGCTGCCCAATTTCTCTCCTGTTTCCATTGATGTGGTTGGTGTTGCACCTCTTAAAGGCTCATAACCAGGTTACTCGGAATCTTTGTCATGGAAAAAGAGTTTTTATCTTTGAGCTTCTCTATTTTCAGGAATTAATCTAGCCTACCTAATTCTGATTGAGGAAGGTAAATTGGTGTCAAAAAAAAACCCCTTCTTTTTGAGAATGGCAACCCAAAGCCAGATTCTTCTTCCAGCTACACACGTGCAAACCATTTTGTTCCCATTAGAGCTCAGGTCCTGACACTGTCAACTACATAAGCATGATATTAACTCTGATAATCTCATTTTTCAAGTCCACGAGGATTCTTATGGTCATTTTGTCTGGTGAATAGGATTGAAGATTAAGAATTTGGATTAATTGCTGCTACAATAGTTTAACAGAGCAATTAAGCATGAAGATTCACTTTGAATTTTGGCATGTACTTGTGGCCTGTTTAGAAATGTTCTTTTGTCACTAGGGCTGGGTTCACTCAATTCCTGGTCACAATCACTGGCAAAGTAGAAGTGAGACAGGTTTGGCATCTGCTCCCTCAGGAATGTGTTTGCTCTGCTTATGCCTGCAGCCTGCCATGACAGCAGGAAGGAAAAAGAACAAATCCGCTGCAGTTTTCACCAGTTGTGCTGGGACCCAGGAGATTGTCCTGGGTTTTTTGTAACATAAACCTCCATTGAGTTAATATAAAAAATATTAAACTGGTGACTGAACCAAAGTAAGGGATGAGGATAAACTCAGTTAAAAATTTCCACTTCCTGTAGTCTTCAGAGAACAACATCTTGGGTTGTTTGGAATATCATGTAAAAATTTCAATAAAATCAGTCTATCCCATTTAGCTGGCCAAGAGTGTAGTGTGAGGGTATGTGTGCATATATACGTGTGCATTAGTTATTTCCACTTGGGACCTGCAGGCAAAACCCCACAATTACAAGACAGGACTCATCAGGGAAAGTAGATGTCCCTCAGATGTCACCAAACAATGTGAATTCTGCTCTTACTCTCAGAAATTTTTCCTTACACTGAAGCTCTTACTACAAAAAAACATGCTTACCACTAAACTGAACACAGAATTACACTGATTTCAATGCTGACCTAGGTAGTTGCTAAATGTCAAAATAATCTAGGAAGAGGGGTTTTTTTAATTATATTTTTTAAGAAAGTAGCAATCATAGGATTTGGTATTATTCAGCCTATATATTTATATTGCTATTTATATTCCTGTAAATACGTTTCTTTGGATGTGTATTATATGACCACAACTTTCAAAGAGGAAAAAAATTGGTTTGCACAGCCTTTTTTTGATGAAAAGTGAAACAATCTGCATTATTTTTAAATAATAATTCCAACAAAGAGATAAAAATGAGAAAGAGGTCTCATCTGCTAAGGCATATATAAACCTGGAGGCCACTATGGTATGACTGACACCTAAATATAATATATTAGGTCTTTTCTATTCTCCCCATCCTAAATTATGAAAATTCTTCCAAGCAAGATTTTTTTTTTTCTCTGATTTCAAGAGGTCAAGAATTTCAGTTAAATGGAAAAGACAGAAAAGAGATTCAGAATTATTGAGTGATTGCATCAAATCCTACAGATGAAGAAAAGCTATTTCAAGCAAAAATTTCCCAGTTTTACACTCCTGGGACAGTTCTCCAAAGATATCAGCAGGAATGATGGATCTGTATCCTAACTGGTGATCTCAGTGAGTTGGACTGAACTAAAACAATTCTTTACAAGGTCTGATGGCCATCAAAGGACCCCGGGTTATAAAATTATATAGTGACACTGAGGATGGAGTTGTCCATTCCAAAGACAAAGTTGAACCCTGGTTTCCTGAATCCAAGTGCTTCCATTCAACAGCAGCATCCCCTGTTTTGCTCTCAGGGAGTGCCATGGCTGTTCCGCTGCGTTGGTTCTGCAGACCCAGAGCAAGGCAGAATTGAGCCTGGGCTGCTATAGCACTAAAAAGCCACCCCTGAGTGCTTTAATGGACTGAGTAATATCACAAATGAGAGGAACAATCGGTTCAGGCAACTCTTTCTAAAGGTCTTTAGATGCTTTATAAAAAGCGTGTTTACCAACAAGGCAATTACCCTACATCAATGAATCACAGCCAAAAACTTGTGGAGAATTTCTCTTGAAATAGAGTATTAAATCAGTCCATTGAAATGGTGCCATAATCCATTTGTTTGGTAAATGAAAAGCAGTTGGCAGTCATCTGCAACAAGTAGGAACACGAAGCACCAGCAAGCAGTGAAAAGAACAATTAGGAGCAGACGAAGTGGGGGAAAGTTTTGTGTTTGCAGCTTCCAAAATACAACACTTCCAACTTGGGATGAGATTCACCCTCTCTAAACAGAGCTGTTTGAAAGTTGGATGTTTTGTTTCGTCTAGCCAAGCACATGGGACGTCTCTCAAGTTACTGCTGAGGCAGAAATCTTCGGGGGCCAACTCATCCAAGCCTAAACAGATGCTCAAGGTGTATGAGAAGCAGAAAAGAGCCATTCATGGTACAAAAAATGGTGTAAAACTCAAAAGTTGTATGGACCAGGCCAGATGGAGGCATTTCCAGTTCCTTTAACCATCAAAAACACCTTCTAGGAAATTGCTGAAAAGAATTCAGCCAAGGAAACATAGGGATAGTCAAGAGTGGCCCTGATGGTGTCCGAGACAACTTCCGTCTGTCACTTACAGCTCAACTCAGCTGACAGATAATAAACCCCAGAACATTCTGCTTTTTGGCACAAGAGTTGTCAAGCATCACTAAAGATCAAGCCTGTGGGAATCTGACCAAACAAATCATTTCCTTTGGGGGATTTGCTGGAGGGCTGAGGATCTGAAGAAACGCTGAAGGGATATGAGTTGCATATCAATATTCATTGAAACAGATGAGCAGTGTAAGTTTTTCTTGGGGCAACCAAAATTTCAGCTGAGCTGCCCATGGGCTTGGGATGAACCACAAGATAGCTAAATCCTCTGATGATTTATGTTCACTAAAATACCAGCTCCTCCAACATGGCAGAGAAATTGGAGAAGTAAAAAAAAAAAAAAAAAAGGGATCATAAACTAAACACTTCCCTTGTATGTGTGGCCACTTCTTTCTCAGAAGCACCAATATCACAAAATCACAGAATGGCTTGGGTCGGAATGTCTTCCTAAACAGTAGGATGTGTCTCCAGCATGGGACTGAGATATTTGTCTGGTTTTTTACAGCATTTTACACATTTACATGCACTCACACACAGGCACCAAAAAAACCCCATAAACTCAAGTTTTCCCACGTGTCCAAAGATGTCCCCCACCTATATCTTCACTTGAATTTGAAGTTTCAGCTACACAATGAAGAAGGTTCTAGGTCAGGTGTTTGTGTTCAGTCCAAGGGAGCAGAAAAAGAAGGGAGGAGGGATAGGTTTTTTCTAAAATAACACCTGTATGGGGGAAAACACGACCGTGCCCATGTCTGCTTTCATTTCTTAACTGCAAAGGATTAAATCCAACTGACTGCTTCACTTCTTCCTGCCTGGCATCCAGATGTCAGGTACATGGGTTGTCTGTGCCTGGAGATCTCCCACACTCTGCTCTCCTGTCAGACCCCAGATCCACAGGATACCTGATCGTAGCTGAGGCTGCTCCTGTCTCACAGTCTCTGCTTCGCTGCAAGCACCTGTCCTTTCTTATTCCTTCAGCTCCTGGGCAAGGCAAAACTCTTTACTTTATTACAGATACAGTGTGACTTAGAGATGGACCCAGTGCTTGGGGGCATCTGCAGAGCGGTTCCAAGTTGGTGAGACAGGACTACCAGAACCTGATAGCACAAAAAACCTCATTTAGTAGAGAGTAAGCAATGCAATGAGACTGATTGTTGCCTTCCAAAAATGAGATCTGAGAGTGTCTTGAGAGACACAAAGGTAAGAGATGAGAGAAGACAGGGAGAAGACATTTTGGATGTGAAATAAGTGACAGTAACAGAACAGGTCAGCCAGGGCATCACTGAAATAAATCCCTGCTGCCTTTGACAGGGTTGTGGAAGGAAGGAAAGGTTGCTCAGCTCCAAGTTGTGCACGTGAGGGAACTCAAACTGAACACTGCAGAATTGCTGGCTGAAGTAAGAGTGGCTGGATGGGACAAGATGATGATGTTGTGCATACACCAGAACAGTCTCAGAGAGGTGAGAGATGCTGTGTATTTATTATGAATATTGCAAAAGTGCTATCACAGCCATGCTGAATCATGCTGGATTTCACCTGTGAGCTGATGGAGGACATGAGACCACAGGACACAGGGGAGAGACAGACAGACACTTCAGGAAAAGACATCTCTAAGATAATGAATTCCAATATAGGTTTTGCTGAGGGTGGTTATTTTGGTGTTTTGGTTGGTTGGGTTTTTTCAGAAAACAGTCAATGAAAATAACAAGAAGATAAAGTTCTGAACAGGAATGCAAGAAGTCATTTAGGAAATTGAGGAGCTTTACACATCTAAACCTGCTAGTTCATGTATTTAAACTGATAAAAAATCTTGCAAATATTTAGGCAGATGGGAGGGAATGGTAGAATGGAGAAAGAAACTGAACTACCTAGAGCTGTCCTAGGCAGTGATATGTGAAATAGGAGTGTGAACACCAGTGTACACTGACATGAATTTCAGATGGGTTGTGATGCATTAATCTGGAGCAAGGTTATTTAAGGGCAGGTATGAGGTCTTGGTTTCAAAGCTAATAGGATGTCATAATCTTTTGAACCTAAAAATGTCAAGACCTCTCTGTCTTTTAAATCACTCCAATAGTTTAAGTTTTTTCCTCTTCCTGTAATGGACAGGTTGTGAACCAGGATTTTTCACTTAATTAGAACTACTTTGCTTCAATTTTATGAATTTTTTTAATGACTATGACCTGAGGCTTAATGAGGCTTAAAACTCAAAATCCACTGACCATCTTACACTTAAAGTAAAGGAAACTGTCAGGATGACACAGTATGGCTCCTAAGACTATAAATATGACTATCATTTAATAGAAACTAAATCAGTATCTTGGGAATTCAACCTGCCCAGTTTCAGCACCCTAAACAAAGGAATAGATGCAGCATTCTCATTAGACTCTCTACCATCAATGGAAAGATTCAGAAAGTCCAAAAGGTGATTCAGCAGGACTTAAAATTTATGCCCAAGTGAACAGAATCAAAAGGTTTCAGCCCATTTCCATTGTCAGGAATCTAGATAGGTATATAAAGATATTTAATGTTAGATTCTGTTATTCTGATTGGCTTTTGTGTTGCGAGATTGAGTCGTAATAATCATGTTATTAAAGCTATTCATGTTATCTAACTGACAACCAACTCCTGTCTTTTTGGTGTGCCTACCGCATCAAGCTTAGTCAGCAAGAGGAATGAAATTATTTGAGAAGAATCAAATTATTTGATGGACAAAAAGTAAGACTTAGAGTGGTGTCTAGATATTAATTTGTCTGTTCTCAGAGTGTCAGTTGTCAATAATATATGATAAATATTATTACTATTTCCTCTGTAATCCTCAACAACAGTGCTGTTCAGATAGATATTTGTTCTACAATATCATCCTGTAAGCATATCCAAAGTTTCCCAACAGTTTATTCAATAAAATATTTAACTGAACCATTATCTTTCTAAATGAAAACCACCTTCTTCTACCCTACCCCGAGCCAAAACTCTGGTTTCAGAACATCTCGCTTTGTGGGTCCAGGAAAGGCTGAGGATGAATCCCAGACAGAACGGTGATGAGTGGAGTATTAAACACCAGCTCACATCCTCAGCTGGAGTAAATTGGTGTAATTCCATTGAAGTTCGTGGTGCTTTGCTGCCAGAGACTGATTCAAAGCCTTTGGGAATTTTTCATTGGCTTCCTCTGCTTTGGCACAGCTAAAGATCTGATCCTTCAAGAGACAATTGACAAGATAAACAAGGTTGGCAGTTGTGGGAAATGTGGGAGGGTTCTCTTGCTATGGGAGCTGTGGTCAAATAAATGTCAGAAGAATTAGTCCCAGTTCAAAAGGTGAGAATAGACCAGTATAAAAAAGCGTAAAGGTGTGAATTTTAATGGTGGCAAATGAATCTTCCTGTCACAAACAAATGAAAGCAAAATTCCTAGGTAGGAAAATATAAGCTTTGTCTACTTCTCATTTTGTATGTACACACTCATTCTGCAAACCTCTGTAAATCCTATTGAAACAAAAATGTGTTTACAATGTTACATATTCCATAAAACATGTTTGCTACTCAGCAATCTGCTTGCTCCTCTTAAAATGTATTTTTGTGACAAACAATCATTAAACCTCACAACTGCCGTGTGCAGATAAATGAAACAAGCGCAGATATTACCATTTGGTTGACACATTTGTTTTGACATTGTAAAAAAAGCGTTGAGGATTTTTTTTTTTTATAAAAGTCTTCCTTTTTTTCTCAGAAACAATAATATGTTCCTGCAAATGCTGCAAAAGATCAAAAGCTGTTCAGATCATATTTACAGTACTAAAAGCACAATGAATGCCCCTGTAAATGACATGTAAATTACCGAATGATGATTCAACTTCAGTCAGCTTTGCAGATGAATTGAAGGACCTTAATTCCACTTTAGCTTAGAAATCTGATTATTCTACTGCTTGTAAGAAATCAGCTTTAATCCTCTTCTAAATGTCATTCAACAGGTTCTTTCTGCACAAAAGATGTAAACGAATTTTCCTTTACAATATCTTTTCAAATTCATTTTCCTTCCACAGGACATTCATAGAAATAATTTAAAACTGAGATATCAAACCAATAACTCTCCTGTTCTACATCTGTTCAAGAATAATTGTCTGGATGCACATCTCAGCTTTGTGATAGCACCACTCCATTGAGCTGCTTTTTATTCCTACTGATGGAAATGACACCAGAATCTGACTCCACAATAATGTTTGCATTGGAGCATATATTTAAGAAAACAAAAGAATTCTCTTAATTCACTGTTAAGTCCCTAAATAAATCATGTCCACGTGAAATGAACACTTTAGCACTCTTTCTTTATCACTTTGTTTTATTCCATCAGTTCCATGCATTCATGGAGTCCTTCTATGCTACACCAAGACGTTTCTAAATTAAGGACTGTCTTTTTGGCACTTAGCAGTACAGTAGGTCCTAGTTCCTGATTAAAGATATCCTTATCACTGGCAAATGATAATGTTATTTTCTGTTCATGAAGAAAACTAAGTGCTAAAAATCACAGGCTGGCTGAGCCACATGTCCGGTGGGTGTAAAATCAACACATGTCCTTTGAGAGTTATGCTGATTTACACCAATGGTATATCTGGCACCCCAGGTTAGAGTGCTGTTATTTAAGAGATATGTCCTAGATGATCCACTTATGGAAAAAAATTGCAACTCCACAGACCGTGTGGCATTTAAACACTTGTTCCTCCCATTTCTCATTGGAGCATTTGCTCTCCTGGTGGCTGTGAGAAATAAAACTGAGTTCATGTTCCTTCAGCTGCTCTGTCAGCTGTGTCACCTTCCTCAAGGAACACCCCCTCATTCCTCAGAGGTATTTCCCTGGTGGTTCCCTGGTGGCTCCTCTTACCTGGCTCATATCTGTAGGATTTTTGTGCTGCAGTGTAGCCAGCACGTCCCAGAGCCACAAGCTGAGGGCCCCCTCCAGCACCTCATCCTTCTGACCCTGCTGTGTCCTCCCACAGCTTCTCATGGGCAAACCTGACCTCATCCCCTTCAGCTCCAGTTTGAATAACCACACCCATTGTGCAGAATGTCATTTACCAGTACAGATCAGCCAACAAAGTCCAAACCTTCTATTGGTCTTCTCATCTCACCCTTTCAAGCAATGGAATATCCTTCCTTATTTGTCAGTCACAGTATCATATTCATGGTCTTTACACGGACCTAAAGGCAGGCTGTGGCACGTCAAAGTCTCTCAAAAAAAGTTAAAGTGGAACAAGTCTTTAAGCAGGTCCTCATGATTAAAGTTTCCTCCCGTATGTTGCACTTTTCCCCAAAAAAGCTGCAAAACTTACACTTTTTGTGGTTTGAGTGTGACCTTAAGCTCAAATCAAGACTCCCATTCCCTCAAGCAATGTGCAGTCACCCAGCAAGACTCAGTGTTCATGTGGAAGAGCCAGGATTACAAATAGGTAAGACATAAAAATAAAAGAAGAAACAGATACACCACACATGGAAAATATGAGGAACAGAGCAATAATTTGGTGGGTGACTTTTCCAAGGTGGAAACAGCAAGTCACTAAAAGATTCAAGGTGTGCCCTTCCACATGCACCCCAAGCCCTTTACCAGCTCTCACCCCAGTCACCCCTGTCCTCTGATCACAGGCAGTGCCTCCTGTGTCACATATTGCAGCACACATCACCGTGGCCTGGAAAATTCTCCCCTTGGTCTGTCAAGCATAAACTTATAAAATGTGCCTGTGACATGGTTCGGAAGGCTTTGAAAGCACTGAGGAGTCTGGCTGCTAAGGATGTGGTAAGGTCACAGGAGCAGGAGCTGCTGCTGAAGGAGAGATATTTTTCTGCACCACTGACAACGAGCAGCATCCACCTTTGCTGTGTAACAGGTGTAAAAGACTTGCACTGACATTTCTCTTCCTAAAGTCCAGGGGCACCACTTGAAAATATAATCTAGCAGAAGCTGATGAAATTCAGTGACATAAATCATGCTTAGTGTGACAATCCAGCCTGCAGGATAGCAATAAATAATGCAAAGAAGATGCAAATGCATTGCAGTTTAGCAAAGAGTGGCACAGCCCTGTTGAAAATACCTGCACAGACCTGAGACTGAAAGGAGGTTTCTTGCATGGCAGAAGTTTTCACATTTTAAATGATTGCGTATAAATATTATTAGCCGAGCCTATCTTTGGCCTCATGCTTTCAGTTTGATATGATGTGACCCGAATTTCTGCCCTAATGTAGCTCTCTTATCTAGTCCTCATCCAAGCAGTCTCATGGGCAGCTGCGCTTATGCTTTGAATACAAGAAACCATTCTCCGCTTTTGAGCGGGAAAAAAAGCACAACAAGGCACAAAGACTCACACAGAAAGTACTCTTTATGTCAAGGGCAGGGTGATATTCAGACACCCCCAAAAATTAAATTAGGCTGAGAGGTCTAGAAGGTACAAAACACCCTAAAGCAGAGGGAGGGATTCCACAAATAAACGAATCAGATTATATTACAAGAGTCAAAGATTCATCTTCTGAGTCACTGTGTGGTGAACAGTATTCCTTCTGTTCCTTGTATCCTTCAAGAATACAGAAAGACTTCTGGCCAACTCCTAGGAATTCTCCTTTCCCAGAGTTTGACAGGAGAATGACTTGGCAATCCCAGAAAAGGATGTTCTCTCTGAATCCAAAACAAGAGTGCCTAATTTGGTGAGCCTTACCCAGGCCTGCCCTGGTACCTGACTGCTGTAGAGCACCGTATTATTCAGCCCAGAAGGGTGATATCTGACATTAAATCCCAGTGCTGAAATGATGTTCCAGATTACTGGCAGATATGTCTGTACTCTGGACATGGGGAGTGTGCATTTTAACTTTTGTTCTGTATCTCTACACACAGCCATTGACACAACTTTTACTGAATTTTTTTAACAGTATTCTCTGTGTTGCTATTTCTGGAGATTGCCTGACTCAGGTTGGTGGCCAAGAGGAAATACTACAAGATTAGGTTGTGTCTTGTTGAAGTCAGAACAGATCTCCCAGTGACACTGATGCTGCTGGTGATAAATCCATGGATGAAGTGAAAATGATTGGCTATGGGTCATTCTGCTGTTCAGCCACTGCAAAACAGACAAAGAACTTTGTGATAGAACTTGTCTCAATTCCTTCTTCCCTTTCTGTGAGAGACCCAAGCCTTTGCTCTTGGAAATACTGAATGAATACCTCTCCGCTGGTCTTATTTCCCATGAAGTTAACAGAAATACATAGCAGTACACTCATTCATTTAAATGGGACTAGAATTTCACATTTAACTGCTTTTTTGTTTGTTTGTTTGTTTCCTTCATCTAAACACCCTGGAATATGAATAAAGCAACTCTTGATTTGGAAAGCAAACAATTTCAATGATACCTCAGTCCTTGGGGTCTTTTTGATTGGATATAGCTACAGGAAGGAATGTCAGTGCAGGAACCTCTACAACTTGAGCAAAGTTTTAAGCTCTTAACAGTCCGTTCTCAGTCTCAGGTCACAAAACCAGGCAAGTCTCACAGGAGGATGTCCTCCCACAGCTCTGCTGCCCTCCCCATGGGGATGTTCACAGTAAGGTATTTCTGTGCCTGTCTTCTTTGGATTTACAGACCCTCTGTCTTTACTTATTTGAAGACAACTTCTTCTGGACCCTTACCAAAATTTTTAGCTCCTGCACTGCAAGAGGAGGCACAAAGGAGGTGCACACCTGTGACAGAGGGAAACTGAGGCTATAAAAAGGAAATTGCTTTAAACAAAGTCACCATCTCCCATGTTCCAAGACCTGTGCAATCTAAATTATTCTGTTCTCCAAAAACAACAGCTCCTTATCCCTCTATCATCACAATTAGAAATAAGCAACAGGCGGTGGGAAGGAATGCCACACTCCAATTCATGCTGTTTTGTTTTGTTTTACCTTAAAAGTCCCTTTGATATTTTTATACCATCAGACAGCAGACAGCTCTTCCTTTTTTTTTTTTTTTAAACTTCTTCCCTCTGGACAAGTAGGATATTAATATTATCCCTGTAACAAGCAGCAGAAGGAATAAAACATCTAGGTAAATAGTGCTAGTGAGATTAAAACTCTCTAGCTTTCTGATGTAACCCTGTGACATAGCGTTTCTAGTGAATTAAACCAAATGTACAAGTATTTAACGACTAATCCTTTTAAGTATTTTAATGCCCCAATGAAGATTTCTTATAGGGAGAGGCAAAGCATATGTGGTTTCCGTTAGAGTCTGCCTGCAGGCAGAGGATTGAGCAGATTGGCT
>VYZT01016162.1:30501-93179 GCA_013400735.1 Pomatostomus ruficeps
TTTTTTTTTTTTTTTTTTTTTTTTTTTTTTTCGGAGAACCAAAAAATGTCAACTACCTTTCCAGGTCTCGTCCACGATGCAGAGGTATTTTGTGTGTGTGAGTGTGTGTGTGTGTGTGTGCGCGCGTGTGTGTGGATGTGTGTGCGTGTGTGTGCATATGTGTGTGTGTGGATGTGCCTGTGTGGTTGTTTCCATTTTTTTAAAATCCATATTGGACCGTTACGTTTAATTATAATCCGGCTTCAGAGATAACTTAAAGAAGTATAGAGAGAAAATTCGTTATGACATCTGTCGCCAGCAAGGGCAACTCATTACCACGTTAAAACCGTTGCCAGAACGAAAATCAGAATAATACCCCTAATAATATAATGAAGTGGAGAGAAATCACCACCAGCTCGCCAGGAATGGGGAGTTCTCGCTAAAAAGCAGGACTCTCCTTTCTTTCGAAACGCAGGGAAAAGAGGGGGGGAATTTTGGATCTGATTCGTTATTTTAAAAAGAAAGAAAAATAGGGGTTCAAAAAAAAAAAAAAAAGAAGGGAAGGAAGGAAGGAAGAAAGGAAGGCAAGCAGGCGGCAAAGCTCTCTCAATGTGTAACGCTGTAACATAGGGACGGGACTTGTGTGTATTCTCGGTAGTTTCCTCTGTTTGATGACTTTTTTTTTGTGTCAGCCCCAGATATTACAGCTGTGATCAGGAGGTGGATGGATAGATGGATGGATAGATGGATGAATAGATAGATAGATAGATAGATAGATAGATAGATAGATAGATAGATAGATAGATAGATAGATAGATAGACAGATAGTTTTTATTTCAGTGCGTGGATTCCTTTCGCTTGACAGTATTAAGGGCAGGCTGGGCTGTTTATGATTTTTTGAACAGACCTTTATGGCACCAGCCCAAGGTAGGAAAGGATCTTTTGTTGCTGGGGTTGCCGCTCGCAGGCTTAGACGCTTCTGCAGGGGGAGAAGCTATGCAGGACAGCGTGCTTGGAAGAACCGTACCCGGGGTTTTCAATGACAAACCTCCAGTTTTGGGGTCTTCTTTTCACTTCTTCCTTTCAGATACGTCATGACGGATCAAACAGTTACCGTTTGATGCAGCTTGGATGCCTGGAGTCTGTGGCCAACTCGACCGTCGCCTATTCCTCCTCATCTCCTCTCACTTACTCTACCACGGGCACCGAGTTCGCCTCCCCGTACTTCTCCACTAACCACCAGTACACCCCACTGCACCACCAGTCCTTCCACTACGAGTTCCAACACAGCCACCCGGCAGTCAACCCCGACGCTTACTCCTTGAACTCTCTCCACCACTCCCAGCAATATTACCAGCAGATCCACCATGGAGAACCCACTGATTTTATCAACCTGCACAATGCGCGGGCACTCAAGTCCTCCTGCTTGGACGAGCAGAGGAGAGAGCTGGGGTGCTTAGATGCTTACCGCCGCCACGACCTGTCTCTTATGAGCCATGGATCCCAATATGGGATGCATCCAGATCAAAGACTCCTGCCAGGACCAAGCCTCGGGCTTGCAGCCTCGGGAGCAGACGATTTGCAGGTAAATAGCATGCGATCGCCTTTCGAGGTACCTTCCCCTCCCCNTGCTCGGAATAGCTCATACAAAGGAGGGAAGATTCATCCCGAATCCGATCCAGAGCCCGTCCCCTCCAGACTAGCAGCAGCAAGAAAAATATGTGGAGGGGAAAAAAAAAAAAAACCCAACCAAATAAGTGGTCTTCTTTGGCCAAACAAACAAATTAAACAAAAACAACCTCGCTCCTGCCTTCGCCGCGTGGGTTGTGTCTCTGGGATGGCTGAGACCGTGGGGGTCCCCCCGAGATCTCGGGGTGAGTGTGTGTGTGCCAGCCCTCACCCAGTCACACAGAGCCCGAACCAAACCAGACCGAACCCATCCTCTGGCTTTTCCTAAAGTTTTCTTTTCTTTCGGCGCACGGAGCACTTTGCAGCGACCGAGCAGGCAAATTATTTCAGGGAGGCATGGAGTAGGAAAAGGGGGGAAAAAAGGCAGAGTAGGAAATAAATCTGCTTTCCGACAGAAGTACAAAGGCAAACCTTCCGAGATATGAGGGAGGAAAGGGATAAACGGGAGCAAATGTTGGTCAGAAAAAGTCAGAATGATAAAAATGCCTCGCGATATCCGATCTAGGCGTTAATAGTGTGAGAGATAAAGCAGATAAAGCTAAATTCTTCTGTTTATCTCTCTAATCACTCATCTACTCCACCCTAACCGGCACCTGGACCCATTTAAAAAATCCTATTTCTATGTATCAAAAGCTCAGCTTTATCCGCTCAGAAATCCTTTCCCACGCGCTAAAAATTCACCTCCGCTAAATTGAGCCGGCTGCTTAAATGAAATTGGTTTCCAAAATTGCAAACAACGCCATCCTGCATCTAACCCCCGCTACGAAACGTGCCCCAAACCAAAAGCAAACCTTCCTTCTCCCGACGAGCGGAGGAACTGAGGGCTTCCCCATCGGCAGGGAGAGACCAACGGGACCGTATTTACTGTACTCCATTTCCCCCCGTACCTCGCTCCCTGGCATACAAAGCTCCCTGTGTTGCTCTTTCCAAAAAGATGTAGCGGTCAAAGGCTTGGGGGAAAAAAAATTCGACCCGAAGTTTGTAAAATTAAGGTTTATTTTCTTCCCTTATAATCAAAGCACGAAAAAATTAATCCAAACAATTTATTTAGCTAAGGGAAAAGAAATGGGGTTTTTCAATTTCTTTTTTCTAGGAGGAAAATAAACCCAGCAACAAAGAATGTTATCTTTTATACCTTAGATGAGGAAACCCTAGCTATTTAAACCTAGTTTTCTCCGCTAAAATTCACTATATAATTTTGTCCTCTGTGGCCATTTTTTTTGTTTACATTTTTCACAAGGATCTCCTTATGTTACCCCCCTCAAAAAAAAAAAAATCTGCCATTCACTGCTCAACCCCAACTAAAACCTATTTACTCCTTTTTATAACCACGTCTGCTGCTGATTTTTTTGTATCTGTACAAATTTTTTTTCTTTGGCAGGGACAAAGCCTTGTATTTTTCAAAAGAGGGGATTAGGAACGTTTGCAAGACAGCAGACAATGCCTAAGTCCCGGGCAAAAAAGCACCATAGTTTATCCAATTTTCGACTTAGTGCCATTCAACTGGTCATTTATGCAATGTCATCCGACCAAACAACATGTTTCCCTTTTAAAAAAAAAAAAAAAGGTTGGTTAAGCTGCTAGAGGCACAGTCTCTCTTTATTTGTTTAAGGAATAAGAAAATCAGCAGCTTTCCTTTGGAAAATATTAATTTTTCGATCACAATTTATTATCACATGCAATACTTAGGTCTTTGTACTTAATCTTTCCTTTATTTTTCCTCCTCCCTCCTTCTCCGAACACAAGAGGGAGTGTGCAGAGGTATCAAAAAGCCTGAGCGGTGAGAAGTTGAAAATATTAATCTTTGTCGTTAGGACTCAGATGATTCAGAACAAACTTGGGCTCTCGCGAATATCACTTCGGGTTCAGAGGGAAGCCTTTTGGTGGCGAGCAGAAACAGGACTGCACAGAAATACTTTGAAACCAAAATTGTGGTCTAACCAGTCTTCCCCTTTCTCCTTAGTCTTTCTTTTTAAAACGTTCATCAGCATATGCCTCATTTCAAATGCAACAAATGTAAATATACTTTTCCCTGCACAGAATTTTAAGTGAATGTCCAATAGTTTCGAGGGCGGTTTAAGTCAGCCTAACAGATGCAAACAGTCTTGGAGCTGGAGTGGCATCTTTCAGTGCCCTAAAAAGATTTTCCATGGGCAACAAAGAAAACTGTCACACCTTTTCCCATCACCGCTTTAATTTATGCTCAGTCGCCAAGTTTTTTTCATATTGATTTCATAATCACTTTAAGGCAGAACACTTAAAATAAAAAAGGGCCTTGAAAAGGAAGGTCTTACAGGGCCAGCGCCAATATGGTGAAAGTGGGGGAGAGAGCCAGGACTGTAAAGATTGTTTTGTAAAGTGGGGTTTTTATTATGCACCGACTCTCTCCGCATTTACTTAACTCTTCACGGGCTGTTGAATAGGTTAACACCCTTAAAGGCCTCTTTCATGTCCAATACCTCGTTTGTTTGTAGAGGAAAATGCGTCTTTAACACATTTCCACTGGGCAAAGATTTAGGTTTGGTTTGTTGTGTTTTTTTAACCCCAACATAAGGAAGAACCCAAAGAAAACCCAACCCTTTCAAGTCTTTTATCACTCCAATAAAAATATTTATTAAGGAGGGCGAAGATCCCCAAATAATCAGCCTTGTAACAGGAGAATAAAGAAGTGAGATCTCCTCGGACGTGCACCAGAAGCCCTAGGCAGGGTTTTTGATGGTTCTTCACCCCACGCTCACACATGGGTGTCTGCGAGTGTGCGCGCACAGATGCATATTCATCCCCACCTATGTGCGGACACACGCATTGTTCCCGCACCCTCGCGACTCCGTGCAGCCGGCAAAGCCCCAGAGGTCATCTGGTGTTTGTGCTCTTTGTCTACTTCTGTGCGCACTTTCCAACTCGGGATACGCGTGTCGCAAACCGTATCTGGGAATTCAGCTCCGTGCCCGAATAGAAATACACCGCTAAACATAGAAAGCCACTAAAGGACATTTTTACCTTTGTGCGTGCACCAGCAGAGCAGGAATGCACCTCTCTCAAAAGTACTTGTTTGTCTGTCTATCCCGCCATGTAACTGCCGGTCTGAGTTGCCAGTTCAGGAAAAATTCGTATTTAAGTGGCGAGGAAAGAAAAATGATCCCGTGTTTGGTGGGGTAGGGCAGATGGCAGGATGGAGGGGGATTCCACTTGGGTTCGCTGAGAGTAACTTGTGTTCTTCCAGTTCACCTTAACTATTGTTCCTGGGCGAGCCATGTAACAAAGCAAAAGCTGTGTGATCTCTCTGTGGGGTTCTGTGTCTGATTTCTTTCTTTCCTTTCTTTCCTTGTTTTACCCTCATTACTTAAGAGCTCAGTGGAGGCCCAGTGTGGACTTGTACTCAACGGGCAAGGAGGTGTGATAAGGAGAGGTAAGAGGTTACAAATACTTGCGTCTATCAGTTTTTGTAAGCACACATCCCTCTCCATTTCTCTCTGCCTTTCCCTCCCCCACTGTTTAGCGTAGTTTGGATTTACTGCCGAAAAAGTGGTAATTTGCCGTTTGTCAGAGGTACGTTCAAAACTCGCTTAGAGCACTTCACATTTCACAGTCCATTTGCACTTTACAAACGATCTGTTCCTCGGTAGCTCTCGGATACTCCCGCTGAATTCAGACTTTTCCTGACTCGGTGTAACATTCCCCGTTTAATCGGGATGATCCCTGATAGTTTGAGAAACGTGTTCCCTGGCGCCGGGCTGTTAAATCGGTGGTTTGATCTCGTGTGTGGAAAAAAAGGAGGTTTTTTGGAAATGTGGTTTCAGTAGCGCTACAGACCGGTGTGGAACTCGCTTTTGAGTGTCACTTCATTTGATAACCATCTGTCAATGTAAATATCGAACATCAAAGTTAGAGGAGAGGTTTGGAACTCGTGTTAAATACGCGTCTCTACAGCATTTGCGAAATCTGAGTGTCCCGGGGAGTTTGTTATTACCGTCATTTACCCTCAAGAGAAACAACACTGGTCTAAAGGCCTCACGTAGGAACACATTTTCCTTACAAGCCTAAACACATCCTTTCATTCCCGATATAAACCGCATAATGCAGTCGGGGAGAGGACACTTGGCGACTCAGCCTCTCACAACGCGCATTTCTTGTGCTGTTATCCCCTTATTCATCATATCCAACACGAAAAACAGATACTGGGGAGATATTTGGGGTGACGTGATACTATTGCGGCAGGGAGCTGCTTTCAGCCCTCACTCCCCTAGACAAACTTTAGTCGCACTGGAACAGAATGGTTTATTGCTGGAACAGCAGTCCCGCACGGCTGCGGTGGGCGGGGATGGGGATGGGGATGGGGATGGGGATGGGNCCGTGGTGCTGAAGGGACAGCTCCCCGCGGCCGCCCCGCTCCGCTCCGCCCGGCCCCGCCTCGCCGCCGCGGCCCCGCGCCCGGGGACCGCACACGGGGACACTCCCAGTGCGCTGTCCCCTCCCGTGGCACCGCTGGCGGGACGCTGGGAGAGGGGCTTGCAAACTCCGGCCCCACTCGCGCTGCCGGCGCCTGCGCCTGCCCGAGTGCTCGTCTCTCGGATTTCAGCGCGTTCTAATTATCCCCAGGAAGAAGGATAATTATCCCTCGGAAGAGGGATAATTCTGTCGGGTTTGATCCGAGGGCTGACCTCCGAGAAGCGGGGATCGTTAGCTGTAGGAGAGGCACAGAGAGTCCCCATCAGCCGGGCTCTGCGTCTGTCGTGTTTGACGGCGGCTCTCAGTTCCCAGTTGAAGGGCGGCTCAAAGCTCAGCTCAGCTCGACTCCCGTTTATTCAGCTCTCCAGCTCCTCTTAAAGACACTCCAATTACCTGTGCAGATGATGGTAGTGGCGTCTCTCTCTCCCCCTCTCTCTCTTTTTAAAGAGATCAAATTATTCAAGGATTTAAAGATTGATACTAAAAGAAATCCAGCATGAAAATGCAAGGTCTTCTGAACCCTGATTTAAGTGCTGAACTACTCCTGCACTGCTATCTGTTTCTTGGCATATTCAGGGAAGATATCAAAGGCAAGAGTATAAGTTTCAAATGTATATTAAAAATACATAATAAATATTTTGTCCGACTTCAAAAAAAGCGATAGGTGTTAGCAGTAATCAAAACATCCTGTGCCTAAGCGCTATACAGTATCCCGTATAAATAAATCACACTTCTTTTCTAGTAATAGATCAATAAGAATATATTAACTCGAGAGTGGCTTCCCTAATATTTTAAACATCTCGTGTCAGACTTTTTATTTTATTTTTTGTCACTAATATATACATATATTTTGTACGAGGTTGTTTTTGAGTGTTTTAGATGCAGTAGCAGGAGGAAAAGGGGAAAAGGAGGAAAGGAAGGAAGGAAGGAAGGAAGGAAGGAAGGAAGGAAGGAAGGAAGGAAGGAAGGAAGGAGGGAGGGAAGGGGAAAGAAGAGAAAAACAGAAGAAAAAGAAAAGAAAGAAAGAAAGAAAGAAAGAAAGAAAGAAAGAAAGAAAGAAAGAAAGAAAGAAAGAAAGAAAGAAAGAAAGAAAGAAAGAAAGAAAGAAAGAAAGAAAGAAAGAAAGAAAGAAAGAAAGAAAGAAAGAAAGAAAGAAAGAAAGAAAGAAAAAGAAAAACTTCCCAGATACTTTCCCAGAGGAGCACAACCTTCCCTAGTCCTCTCTAAAAAAAGCAATCCCTAAAAAGTGCCATGGTGTGCAGTCCAGGTGTTAATACTGATGGGAATGACAAACATGACAAACATGGCTCTTCCCTGCTTCCAGCTCTGGCCGCCATTGCACACATCAGCTGCTTTCTAGGTTGTTTAGTGCACTGATTTGGTGTTTGCTTTTAATGAGGCTCGGAAAGTAAAAGATTTTTGCAAGGCTTAGGTGCTGGCGAGCTAATTACTAGCTAGAGAAAATATTTGCCACCGATTCCAGGGCAGAGATCCCCATGCTATCACTTTCAGTTAATGGTGTGCAGGATTTAGCCCGGAGCTTCCCTGCTCTAACCATCAGAACCAATAATCTTTACTTTTCCTACTGCTCGTGTATCGATAGCTTCTCTAGCCTGAGGCAGCGGCTTTGATATGTTAATATTTCTGAGTACCAAATTCTGCAGAGATCATATTAATGTTGTACATACAGAGTGGAGCTTTGCCTTAAAGTTGAATATTCAGATCGTTCGTTTCAAAAGAAATCACTTGAAGAAATGAAGCTTCTATTTACAGGAGTCGTCTGTGTTTTTTAATCATTAAAAAAATCCCTCCCCTCTTATACTTTCCTATTAATCGTCTCAGGCTTTTATTACACACCATTCCCTTTTAATTCCTCTCTAGGTTGCCATTTTAAAAGCAGAATAACCTGATTCCTGTTTGATTTTTCTCTCTCCCTTTTCCTTTCTTTCTCTCTTTTTGAATTTTTTTTTTTTTTTTTTTTGGTGAGGGGGGAAGGGAGGGAGGACCTACACACTTCTTTTTAAAATGCCATCCAAGCCCCCTCCCACACCCATCCCTTCCCCATCCCTCGGACATGAAGTGCGTGCAGGCTTGGTGTCCTCACCTCCATATATTTGGATTAAAAAGACAACACGGTGACATTTGGCCTGCATCGTTTCATGAAATCGAGATGGCAAACTCCAAAAAAAGCTCTTGTTTCGCTTTGTGATCATCCATCGTTCCTGCCCCAGGCTAATTTCAGAAGCTTAAATACTGCTATCGCCTCTGGGCCATGAAGAGAGAAGGGCCAACCTATCGGCAATAGCTCTTTTTCGATTGCCCTTGGCAACATAAAATACAAACTACTTTGAATCAAAACATTTTTGGGGAATTAATATGATCTGAACTCTGCACGTTTTAAGAGATCTTGAGTTTGTCAAATCGCTTAGAGGTGACTGACATCCGAATGCATTAGTGCCTGGCTAGAAACAACCCTCAGATCTTATTTGATTAAAAAAAAAAAAAAAAAAAAAAAAAAAAAAAAAAAAAGAAAGAAAGAAAAAGAAAAAAAAAAGAAAATAAAGAAAAAGACGAAGAAAAAAGAAAGAAAGAAAGAAAGAAAATAACCACCCTCTTCTTAAAAGCTCAAGCATCAGTCACCAAAAAGTCTACCAATAAAATCTGGAGAAAGACGCTCCCCTTTCTCGCCTCTGCCTTTTATGTACTTAGTCGTGGTATCACCTCTCATTTGAAAGGCACTCGCTGAATCTTGATCCTCTCCCCCATTCTAATTTTAATTTTTGACACTCCAAACTGCCGCCTAACGACTCAGGCATTAGGGATGAGGCTTTGGGCAGGAGGTTGGAGGGGGCGGGTGAAGGCAGGGGCTGAGGGCTCTGCACCTGGCGCCAGGAGAATCATCTCCCGAGCTACTCCATGTGGAAGCCAAAGGGGAAAAAACAGGGTGCTGGGGTGTGCCCACCTCGCCAGGCACCTCGGGGTGAAGGAAGGGGCACCTGGCACACAGAATCCTAGAACCAAAGAATAATTCAGGTTGAAAGAGACCTTCAAGACCTCCCCCTTCACCTTGCTATCCCCTGCTCTGGTAAATCGTCCGGAGTTCCCTGGCCAGCCTTGTCCTCCTCTATTCCCCGAGCATTGCCCAAGGACCCCCACCTGTCCCAGAGCTCGGCCGTGTCCCCCCGAGGTCCCCCAGGCCACCCGGCAGCTCCAGGCGCTGGGGCGGGCTCGGAGCGGCGGACTGGGATCCATCCCTGCGGCTGGACCCTGTCTCTGTCCCCAGCTTTGAGCCCACCGAGGACAGCACAGATCGCTTCCTTGTCTTCCCTTTGTCGGGCCCTTCCTTCCCTTTTCCCGGCTCTTCTGAGCCTTACAAGAGCCTCGGGACGCCCGTAATAGCCCATCATTGTGTTCCGATCTTAACGCGCTGTCATTAGCGCTGTTGTCTTCTTCTTTTCTCTTCTTTTCTTTTCTGTTCCAAGGGCCAATTTAAATCGCATTTAAATCCTAAATAGCCGGTTTAATTAATGGCTTTCGCGGCTCCAGCTGAGATAATCTCCAGCCGACTAAAGCCAAATCATTCGGCGACTTCCAGCTCGCCAGGAGTTTGGGGCTGGGGAAGGGGACGGAGGGGGCTGAGCCGCGGGTTTGACGGGCTCTGCCCGGACCCGGAGCGCTCCGCCGGGCCGGGAGGAGCGGAGCCGGCAGCACCCTCCGCTCCCGGCCCCGGCCAGACCTTGGGCAGAAGTTTGGCCAAGAGATCAGGTTGGGTTTTGAGAGCTTGTTTGTTTGCTTGTTTGCTTGATGGTTTGTTTTATTTTGGTTTGATCTTTCGGGCGAGGTTTTGTTTGTTTCAGGTTTGGTTGTTTTGAGGGGATTTTTTCTTTTGGTCGTTTGTTTGATTGTTTTCCCTGCTGATCTACAAAAGGGGTATTTTCTGGCTGTGGACAGTAGGGTGATGGGAAGTCCTTGGGCTGGGTTCTCACCGGTTTTGGGACTCTGTGCTTCTCCCCATTCCTGCTGGGGTGGAAGCTGTGTATTGTATTTTTCTGTCTTTGCTCCTTTTCGAACTGTGGGGTGTCATGATCTGCACGGTCCCAGCTTTGCCTGCCCCAGCGGAGATTTTGGAGCCAGACACGCATGGGATGTGCACCACGCAGAGCTGCCCCGGCAATCCCATAAACTCGCGCACACACACGGGATGTGCACCATGCAGAGCTGCCCCGGCAATCCCATAAACTCGGGCACACACTCTGCGAGAGGAATTTGTACGAGCACAGGACAAGGGGACACACAACAGACACACAACACGTCCAGGACACGCATGGCCGGCCAGTGACTCCTGAGACAGATTCCCCTTCAACACCACTCGCTCTGTCCCACTCGTGGGACACCTCGGGCAGAGCCTCAAACCTCTCCCAGACTTTCACACACAACCCACACCACACAGAGCCTGCCCAAGCCTTGGTCCTGAAGGAACCAGAGTAGAGTCACGGGCAGCACTCAGCGGTTTTCCCAACCACTGGTGCAGAGAGCGCCTGGAGAGGCTTTGGAAAGTGCTGATCAGTTCCTGGGGCTTGAGGATGGGAAAGAGGAATGAAGCAGATGTCTTTTCTTTTGGCTTTGCTTTGGATCTTATCCCTCAGCCCGGGAGCTGCAGAAGTTCTCCTGTGTCAGTGCTGATACGCCTCGATAATGGAGGGCTGGTCCTGGGGGCGTGAATTCTTTTACATGTTCATAAAATCTTTAAAGTTGGTTTCCTGCAAAAATCCCCCTTGTTTGTATTATTCTGTTTTCCACCTTGCCTCTCCCAAGCTAATTTTTAAACATTCTTTACACTTAAAACCCCTACAGCTCTTAATATCCTTAAAAACACAGTGTAGGTAAGAGGCTGGTCTTTAAAATTGTTGGTGATACCCTCACTCTTACTGAATCTTTTTGTTTATATTCAAAAACTCCTCATGTTCTGTGTGTGCAGGCATGTCTTTGTTTTCTTGGCATGAATGCTGTAGTGAGGGACATCTCAGAATTGTTTCTGTTCATGGCACGAGCTGGTTTTAGGTGGTTACTGACATGAGGCAAAGTTTGTTAACTTAAATGAAACCAAGAGAATAACTGGGAGGAAAAAAACCAAACAGTACTTTCTATTTTTCCTGACAAATGTAGATGAGTTTCAGAATTCTGAATATTTAGCTGCTGATGTTAATGATTGGGTCATGTGAGGATAATTTGGAGAACATTTCAAATTGCTTAGAGACCTTTTGGAACTGGGATTAAGTAGTACTGATAAAATCTGTGCTGAGAACTGCTTGCTTACATTTGCTACGTGAAGGGGGGAAAAAAGCTAAGAAGAGGCAGATTCTAATGTCTTCAATTTGTGGCGTACTCTAAACTTGCCAGAATTTCAGCACAGGGCAGAAAATATACCGTAAGCTGGAGACTCCCACAAACAGCACCTGTAGATATAAATAATAGACTAATAAAAAGCATAGCGTGCTATTAATATTTTACATAAGATCAATCTGTCGACATTCAGGCGTGCTTATACTTAACAATGTACACAGGTACACAAACGTGTATATCCTGAAAAACAAAATAAGCAGCACTCCTGCACTGGTGTCACCAGCGTATTATGGGATTTCCTTGCACAGGTGCGTGACATTTACAGGTGAATATCTTGGAGAAAGGTACTAGGCTGTCTTGAATGAATGTGAAACACTCATCCTATTGTAGCTGTTGCAATTAACAAATAAAAAATTACCTTGCAGAGTGTAAGGATGTACAAATTTATAGACATGTATTTTAAAAAATTGTATTTAAAATGTACAAAAACATGTAGTGACATCAACAGATATTTGTGTCTTTCATTCCTGATAAAACAAAAATACTGCTCATGAAAAGAATAGAAGACACGTCAGAATATTGGTTTTATTGATGAAAGGAGGTGCAAATATTTAACTCTGGTGGCGTAAGGGAGCCTTGCTTTTCAGCAGGTGCCTGAGTAACCAAATCAGAATAAACCACCACCCTCCAGCCCCCCTATTGTTCTGTTCATCTCTACAAAGGGAGCCTACAGCCAAAACAGACCAAGCTCTGCTAGCCACGTGCACTTTTGGGGTTTTCATTGTGTTGACAATGGGTTAGAGCAGGGCTCTGTTCTCCCCGCTGCTGTCTGAGCAGCCCTTCATCAGCCTGTGCTGGCATTTTGTACTGACATGTGATTCTGATGGGGAGACAGGAAAAGGGAAGGGAAAACACTCTCCTGATGCACAACTCCCTTTCCCAGTATCACACAGCAGAACTTTTGTTCATTCTAGGCTTGGGAAACAAAGCAACAGCAGAGTTCTCATGAAGGGGGACCCTGTGCTGAGCATGAACCAGCCAGTTCGAAGGAAAAGGGTGGGCCCCCAAAGTAAACTAACAAAAATTAACTTAGTCTTCTGTCATTCCTCTCCCTCTGACCACTTGGAAATATTAATCACAGAATATTTTGTGTTGGAAGGGACATTTAAAGATCATCTAGTCCAACCCTTGGCAATGAGCAGGACCATCTTTAATTCCATCAGGTTCTATAGAATCTCTTGAGGCGGTTTGGGGATTCTGTATATGACAGTTTTGGGCCCTTGGCCTCTCACCTAGATGAGGTCAGCTGCACAAAGCATCTCTCTGTCCCACCCATTTTTATCTCGTGACCAATCTTATTTCTTGAAATCAACATGAAGATGACAGATCAGAGAGTAAAACTCTGCCATGAATAAGGAAGTAATTGAATAGAGTTGGATGAAAGAGAAGCCCTGAAGAAGGGTTTGAGTGCCTGAAAGTTTCCCTCCTCTCTTTTTTTCCCTAATCTATCAGTTGCAATATAAAACATAATTCTCCTTTCACCTAAATCTTGTCCTGCCTACGTTTTCAGACCTCTGTGGCTGTAAGAGCACAACCATCACCATTTAGAGTCATCTCCAAACAGTATCTGATGGCAACAGAGGAAGTCAGACCAGACCACGTAATCACTTCCCTGTGGGAATAAACAGTTGTCCTAAAAAGAGTCTTCTTAACATTCACAGGCCCATTTCATGTGGTATTCAGAGCACAAAATTGCTGAGGCAATCATCTGGGTGATCCCACCAGTTACCTCCCTGTCTGCCTGCTCTCCTTTTCCTTCTCCTGGCTTTGCTGTGGGAGGAATGCCAAGGATAACCAGTCAGGCTGCAGAAGCCCCAGCTTTCCCTTCCTCAGGTCCACTTGTGGGCACATTACTTTGTTGTTCCTGCACGTGGGGCTCTTCATGTGACGAGCTGAGAGGGTCTCATGTATCCTGGCACCAGAAGTTCGTCTGTAAAAGTTTCCAAAGCCAGTAAAAACTGCTGAGAGGAATAGGGATCTCTATGTTGAATCCCTAGACTCACAAAAGACATTATTTCCACTCCATCTTTGAGACATTTCTTTCTGCTTCTTCTGCTGGTGTCTTAGCACCCCACCTCTCAAAGTCTCTGTTATAACAAGACTGGCTCAACAATTAAGTGACTTTTCCAACAGCACCTACGGTGGCATTGTGTTGATGGGGAAAAAAGCTGGTTGTTGCCACTTCTGTTCAGTGCAACTTAAAACATATCTTGTGGTCTTGGTGTTAAGCTGCTTCATAAAATATTTTGTCCACTCTAACACCTGGTGAGAAGGAAGGAAGGAATACACTAAAGCATGTGTGTTTAGCAAAGAACCTAATCCCTCATCTTGTGTAGCTGCCCTTCTCCTTTCCTCTCTCTTTCCAGCAGCCCTCCATGCCTTTTTCTGTTCACCACATGGTGTAAAGGCCAGGATTTCATCCGTCTCCTCTCCAAGGTGGTGCTTGTGGTAGGAAATTCATGCCTTCAAAAATGCACAGTTTGTGACAAAGACATATCTTCATCTAGAAAGCACCACTCCTCTCTCTGTTGCTGTGTCAATGAATAATTAATTCAGTGAAATAATTATATGCAATAGATTTTACCTTCTTGTAATTTGCTGCTTGCTCCCCATGTTCCTGAAAAGCAAATGATCTAGACTTGCTGTTTTCTTTTACTTTTAACCCACACCTGGCTTACCTGGAGTCGCTTTGGTTTAGGTCACGTTGCTCAGGCATGATATTTTAAAATACTTCAGACTGTAAGCAACTTTCTACTCAATAGTAATGAGAAGTGTTCCAGTAAATTCTGGTTAGGGAGGAGCAGCTGCAGGGTAACAGGTTTTTGGATTAAAGGAACAATTATTTATCTGGCATAAAGGGTGCACATACTGGCTTAACCTGGCAAGGAGATGAACTTTAATATGACACTGATTTCAGTGGAGTCTCACTCGTTATAAAATCTACAGACTCATTGAAGTAAATAAATATGTACCCAGTGCTACTGTTTTCTTGACACGTATATATATATACACGTGTGTATGTGCATTGTGTGGCAGATGCCAAACAAACAGATCCACTCAGCGTTAACGCTCTTCACAAATGTACCTGACAGACCAGAAGCTGGAAAATGTTGCTTGAAAATATTTACAGGTTTCTGGGGGGAAAAAAAAAAAATCCACCAAAGAAAACCCAAACACACCAAAACAACACAGACCCAAAATTATTTCAGGCGTGTGGCGCCAGATTTCTGTGTTTGAGCGTATGAGCTCATTAATTGTAGCTTTGAGCTGTGGAAAAATGTGCATCAGTGCCCTTGATGTGTCTACATTTTGGTGATGCACGAATTGTCTCTATATCCTGTCTAAGAAGTGGACACTAATATCTGCCCTGGAACATAATTAGAAGTCATAAAATACCCTGCTGTACTGAGTCAGGATCTCACCCATCTGGGATTGATACCAAGAGATGTTCTTTTCTGGTGTTGCTGTCAGCACAAATGTTTAAATATACCTTCAAGAGCTGAAATATTTGGAAAGAAATTCTGTTTGCCTTATGTAAGCAAGCAATAGTCTGCATTTAATGAAGGTTCATCCTTCAGTCTGTCTCTGTGAGAAGTGGAACAGAGTCACCTTAATTCTAAGAGGGCTGCAAGTGTAAGATGATAAAGAAAAAGGTGTAGGATCTTGTCTTAAGCGAGCTTTTCCTTTTCTTTTCTTTTCTTTTCTTTTCTTTTCTTTTCTTTTCTTTTCTTTTCTTTTCTTTTCTTTTCTTTTCTTTTCTTTTCTTTTCTTTTCTTTTCTTTTCTTTTCTTTTCTTTTCTTTTCTTTTCTTTTTTCTTTTCTTTTCTTTTCTTTTCTTTTCTTTTCTTTTCTTTTCTTTTCTTTTTTCTTTCTATTCTAATTACAGTATTTAGGTTAGGAACTAAAATTTTTAAACATAACAAAGTGAGCTCTTGTAGTTAAAAAAGATTAAGGTGTTCACAGGAAAAAAGGAATTATCAGGGTATCTTAAAAGATACAATATGTTTCCTTTAAGCATGAATGACGAGCACAGATTAATTTTGCTCTAAGAAGATCTTTATATCATCATCCTCACATAAACCAGCTGAACTCCTTCTAGTAGTGCATTGAATTATATGATATTTTATATCACTGTCATATGCAGCTCATCCTTTTTTTTCCTCATCTTTCCCCCAGGGAGGAATAGTGAATGCAGTGGTAAGATTTATTTCTTCCACAGAATTTTTTATTGTAGTCAGGTTGGAGAAGGCAGGTCAAAGAAACGTGTTTTGTGCTTGGTGATAAAATATGTGTTAGTCCTTAAGATTATTTCTTTTCTATCCCTGGGAGTTTGTGCTACTCTCTCGGATCAGTTGTAGAGAAAGTTTTCTCTCTTTCTCTCTCTCATATTAACTTTAAGTTAAAAGCTCGGTTTTGCCTGAGGAGTTATTGATCCCAGTCTTGACTGGAAGATTTGGTGATCATTCAGCAGTTTTAGACCCAGGCCAAGTAATTGCCACTCTCCAGAAATAAACAATTGCAGAACTAACCTGAGATAAACTGATGTAGCTCAATAGATTTCAATCGTTAATATCAGCTGAGGATTTGACCTAACTTTGGGAGGAATTTCTGAGTTCAAAGGTGTGGAAAGCTGTTCTTGCTGCAAATCACTGCAAACCCATGGTGTTCTTGCATCTTCGTTATCCTAAATCTTGCTCAGAGAGTTAAAATTAACATTTCTCATTAGAACAAACGTCTTAAATTTTTCACAAACTCTGTTTTTTTAAACTGTGAGTGATGGATCAATCCTATTTTTTTATCATACTAGATTGAAGAGTCCTTAGTGATAAGTGGTATTTTTTTCAGAAATCAGATTATATCAAATAGCCATAATGATGTATGTTGATTGTAAAGCTTATGAGATTTAATAACTCACTGTTCCCACACTGACATTCCAGCACATTCATTTTTCTCAAAACAATAATATTACAAAAAGCCAAACCACACACGCCTTAAGAAAAACCAAACCCAAACAAAACCAACCCCAAGAGAACCACAGAACTGTTCTTCGTGGTTGAGTTTGTCAAAACACAGGAGGTGAGGTTTCCCGCACTGTAAAATTTCCTTTTTTTTGTAGGTGGCACCTGTGTTGTCAACCCCACGGACCTGTTCTGCTCCGTGCCCGGGCGCTTGTCTCTGCTCAGCTCCACTTCCAAGTACAAAGTGACCATCGCGGAGGTGAAGAGGCGCCTTTCTCCCCCCGAATGCCTCAACGCCTCCCTCCTCGGAGGTATTTTGAGAAGGTAAGTTGAAGGTGAGAATAACAGCTCCTAGACAATGCTGTAATTGCTGTAAGTTTTTTATTTTCAGCAGATAGGCTTTATTCTTTTCCCTGCTTGGATAGGTGGTCATATTGGGGGTAAACAGAAGGGGATGGATCAGGAGGGAAGGCTGGGGAATTTTCAATAATTTAGAAAGTTTACATTTTTCATCAAACTGTTTTTTGTTTTACATCTTCTGTTCAGTTACTAATCAGACATGGATAGAGGTTGCTTTGACTTGTTTTGAGCAAATAAAAAAGGAAATTCAATGTGTGGAAAATTTCACCAGAGCTACAAACCTGACTTCTTGCTGAGAAACTGCCTCAAAGCAAATTGCTTTATTGTAGTTACAGCCCTCATTCAACAAAAAAATAAAACATAAAGGAGTAGGGATGCCTTTTTCTCCAGTTTTCTGCATGTCTTTTGAGAAGAGAAAGGACAGAATAAGCTGGTTTTACTTTTCTAGTTGTTAGATATTAGGGGAGAAGCAAATAATTAGGCAAAGTTTTCCTCTGACCCTTCACTGGCCAGAGCAGACACCTGCAGAGAGCAGGAGCAGAAAGAGGGGAAGGGGCAGAGTGTGCCTCCCACTGCAAGAGGGAAAGCAGGAGAGAACTGTAATTCAGCCAGGCATTTCTGAGTCGTGGTGTCCCCGAGGCGTCAGCTCAGATGGCATCAGCTGCTGGAACACCCTTTGATCAAAACTAGCTGGGAAGTCAGCGGCTATTTCACTGCTGGCACTGAGGGCCACACTGATCCTCGTACTTATTCTGAAAGTCATTTTCACCAGCCTGAGAGATGCAGGCGTTCAAGAGCTGTCTCGAGCCATCTTGGACAATAATGGCTGTAGACCATAAATTGGTTTCAAGGCATAAGTCCCATTTAACTGCCTCTTACAGGCATTGAAATCCAAAATCTGCATCTGCCAAAATTTTCCCCTCCATTTGTTTCATCCTGGAGAAACCTTCAGCTAATTTTCACTTTAAATACTCATGCTGCAGATTTCATCAATACAGTGCAAGCTATTAAGGATTCAAGGGCATCGACTTGAATGTGAGGGCTCGCTTCTGTCCTCTGTTAAAATGCTTGAATGGTCCCCACAGGTTTTTGACCCAGCTAAATATCTCCTCTCCCAAATTAACCCTGGGCATGGTTCAGGAGTTTGCAAAAGCCTCCCAGCCTGCAGTTTGGATGTGTTAATTCTGTTTTATGGATCAGAGAGTGCAATTGAACAGATTTGGTCCGTTTGTAACTGAGGGTTTCACAGCTAGAGAACAGGCTCAAACAATCTCTATCTGACCAGGAAAGATGCAGGAAAACAAAATCCCATGGATTGTTTTCCTGGGACCTGGAAGCCTTGTTTTTATATCCTGTCAGCAGTCACTGGTTACCTGTTTTCTCAAATAACTTGCCTTGGGAATAAAGTGTTCTTCTGAATAAAGAAAAAATACTTCTCAGAAGATATTTCCTGACAAACAATGTGGCCAAAGTTGTGGTATTTCTTAATGCATAAATACAAATATCCAAATGGCGATGTTCCATGTTTGGTTCCTTCCTCTGCCTGAAGGAACTTGAACCTGCACCTTAAAATATTTAGTTAATTATTTTTACTACTCAGTGATTATTTTTCCTAAGATGAAGGCCCCTCAGTCTCATTTGGGGTTAATTATGTATTTGTTGTACAGAAAGCAGAGGTGTAACTGTAGCAATGACTCTTATTTAATTTAACGGACAGGTCATTCATTTGGCATGGGAGATATCTGGGTTCCACTCACTGTTTTATTCATGGTTTAAGCATTTTAACATTAGTTATTTGCTGTCAACTGGCTGCTGCATCTGTCTGAGAGACACGGGTTAAAATTCCCTCAGGCTGAGGAAGAATTTGAACCTCTGTCTGCTGCATAAGTGGATATGCCTCAAACACTTCAAACACGGAGGTGCTGCAGAGAAGCAGCTCTGGGATGCACCAGGACCCATTTTGTGAGAACAAAGGGATGTAGGTGTTTGGCATAGTGGCACAGATAACCAACGATCGCTGAGATTTTAGCTTCAGCATTTCCTGTTGCCTTGTCCTTCTTCCTTGTGAGTTTTGGGCTTTGTAGACAACAGTTCTGAGTACCTGAGTCTCTACATGAATAATAGAGATCTGGGTTCCACACAGACATCTACATTTAAGTAGCTATCTGGTTTCCTCTAACAGTCAGATGAGTAAAGTCCCCTCATTGTGGATATCTGTTTAATCTAATTCTAGAAGGTGGTGCTCCTCTCTAGTTTGTTTTTGGAGCCTGGTGTGGCTAAATCAGATACAAGTGTTTGCACTGTCAATATTTATGTTTAGTCACTGTAATCCCAGGCTCTGTGCCCAAGTCAGGACACTGGGCTCCACTAGGTGGAAAACTGCATTTGCCAACCAAAAAGTGTGTTCAGTTTCCAGGCTTATATTAACATGGGGGGAAGGTGCAGAATAATGACAAGTGTCTCTCTTTCCTGCTGTTCTCTCGTGATAGAGCAAAATCCAAGAACGGAGGACGCTGCTTGCGAGAAAAATTAGACAGACTGGGACTGAATTTGCCGGCAGGAAGAAGAAAAGCAGCAAATGTCACACTCTTGACTTCCTTGGTAGAAGGTAGGGTCTCCAATATTGCAGTATAATATAACCATAATTAAAATGTTTCACTGTATGCAGCCATTTTCAGCCATAGGGTTAAATTCCATACTCTGTATTTTGTATAAAGGGACCTGACTTGCCTAAAGCCACAGACAGAGCGAGTGGCAAAATGGAAGTTCACTCTGAGATATCTTGGCCCCCAGCAAGTGTCTTGGTCCTGCCGTTTCCCCAGCATTGATTTGTGCTTGCAAATCGATCCCTGAGTGTTCTTGTGAGAGAGATGAATGTCTTATACCAACTCTATAAGTAGGTTTGTTTATCCTCCTTTTTTTTTTAAACTTGTGAATTTCCTGGAGCTGATCCAAAAATGTGATGATTTTTTTTTTTTTCTCCCATAAGAAAGCATAATATTTAGACAAGCCTTTTCCCCACACACATAAATGAATGAAATCTGTTTTCAGATAATATCTAGACAGGCCCAGGAGATACTTTCTTGGCCTTTATTTGTTGTTTAAATATCATTCACCAAATACTGCCAGGCTCTTCAAACCTTCTGCTGGGAGATGCAGGTTCAAACCCCTCAGGCAAAGGGAAGAAACTCTACCTGCATCTCTTCTATTCTGGGTGAATCCACTAAGTACCCAGTTTGTTGTCTGGCTGCGAGGAGCAGCTCTGGGAATTTCAGATCCCTCCTCCTTGATGTTGAGAGAATTCAGCTCATCCTAAAGGTCAATACCTTCTACGATCATAACCTGAAAGGTCCATACACATCTAGGCAAGGAGGCTGAGGTCTCAGCACGTATTACCACAGAATTACAGAATTACAGAAGGATTGAGGCTGGAAGGCACCTCCGGTGACCTCCCAGGCCAATCCTCCTGCTCAAAGCAGGTTCAATTAGAAGAGCTTGCTCAGGACTTTGTGAGTTTTTTATTATCTCAAAGGATGGAGACTCTTCAAGGCAGAAATAGCACTGAATCCTCAACACTGGGGGTTTTCAGCATCCACGAAAAGGGACTGGGATTTTCAGGGGTCACCGAGCACAAGGAACTGCAATAGGGCTGCTCTGAAATACAGGGGTGTCCATATCACACCCGCTTGTGAGAGAAAGCCCCAGTGGAGTTAGAATGGTACCAGGTTAGAGGAGCAAGGGCTGTTCCCACCTGCAGGCATCTCGGGTCAGGGAAGAATAAACACAGCTGGTTTTTATTGGTAAACAGAGCAGTGGCTTTAAGCTGAAAGTTAAAATAGGGAAGAAATTCTTCCCTGTGAGGGTTCTGAGGCCCTGGCACAGGGTGCCCAGAGGAGCCGTGGCTGCCCCTGGATACCTGGAAGCGTCCAAGGCCAGGCTGGAGCAACCTGGGATAGTGGAAGGTGTCCCTGTCCATGGCAGGGGCTGGAGCTGGATGATTTTTAAGGTTCCTTCCAACCCAACCATTCCATGATTCAGAGATTCCAAGGCCAGTTATTCATTCACCAGGAGAGAATGAGACAGAGGTAACTCTCTGACAGCTGCTGGTCTGGGGTTGATGGCTGAGCACCTTCACTGTGAGTGAGGATTAGATCCCTGTTTCCCAGGAATGGAGCTGTGCCTGCCTCCCTGCCCTTTATTCAAAGCCAGCAGCAAACCTGATATCAAGCCTAGAGGTGTTGCTTCTGTTCTTGGAGTGCCTTGCTGGGAGTCCTAAAGATAAATACTGACGTGTCTGAGCTCACTTTGGCAGAGACCTTTCTACTTGGCTATTCTAATCATTAATTTTATTTACTGGAATTTTTGGGAAAGGCACTGCCATGTTAACATTCCAACAGAAAACAAATTGGAGCTCATTTTCCATCTGTGTAACCAATCCTGGGTCAAATTTGGCAGCGCTCATTGAATTCTTTGTGCTGTAAGCTGTTCGCACTTTGGACATGCAGATATTCCTTCCAGGTGGAACTAATTTACAGCACAATTTCTTCGAGGAAACCCATCCTTCAATGGTTCCTGCTGCTGGAGGAGGCAGAAATGGAAGGACACAGGCTTATTCTGTGGTTTAGAGGATCCAGAGAGAAAGCAACGTTAGTTTTTTCTGCATGATGTCAATACAGAAATTGAAATAATAATTTGTTCGTTTTATTAAATCTCTAAAATATCAAGTACACTCTGTGCACCTCTCATAAGCACTCAGGATTATGGGTTTTGACTTCCTCAGATGGTTCTAAATTTATTATTATTAAAGGTCATCACAGTCTTCAATATATTGAGGTTTTAATATCTCTGTAAGGCAGGAGTGTGCACAACCACTTGAATATCTGTGTGATGTAGGATAAGGCAAAATTAGTTATGTTTATTGACCAGAACCAAGTCAAAAGCCTCTGGCATGACTGATACTTCTCTTCCTCTAAAATACACTAAAATCACCGAGCTTTGGGGAGTTCTGTTAAGCTCAGTGAGGAGCAGCCAATTATTCCTAGGCTGTGGCCATCACATGAAGGTCCAGACTTTATGAAAATTTTTCTGTGGCCTCTTGTTTTCCATGAATTTCTTTCTTTTGGAGTTCAACTTTGCAGCAGAATGTTTGCTGTTGGTTTGGTCCAGTTGCATCTTTAGTGTCTTTGGCAGGGAGGACTGCGGCCCGAAGTAGGAATTGTTCGACAGATCAGTTCTGTTCTTTTGATCACGCACATCAATCAGCGCAACGAGTGGAAAGATGGACAGGGAGAATGACGTCAGTGTTGCAGGACTCTCCTGAGCGGTTTGGGGACACATCTTTGTGTCACCTGCAGGCGAGGGATGCCCTCTAGTGCCTGGACTAGATGGAGGGAAGGGTCATTTTTCTTACGAGCTCCTAAAGAGAAATTCCTACATATTAACTATAAAATAAAGGCTCCTCCCATAAATACTGGTATTTCCAAAGCTAAGCTTTACTGCGGGCTCCAAAGAGTCAAAACCCTCTCCAGTGGGAGCAAGGAAGGATGTGAAAAGAGGGGAGATGTCAACTTCTCTTTGAACGGGTCACTTAGAGACAAAACATAAATGTGATTGCAGATGCAGGTAAAAGCAGAGCATGAACGATTTTTAAACCATCAGATGAAAAAAAAAAAACTTACAAAAAATTCTAGACTTTGTTTTCCTGTCAAACCTGATTAAGACACTGAATTTCCTAGACAGAGAATTAATGACATTCATCATTTGGGGACCAAAACTCTTGAGAAAAATAGGTCAGTGGTTGCTTTTTTCATCGTGCTCTCAACTGTCACACTTCTCCCCCACCAGCCTTTGTTTAAACATCCTTCCACTTGGTCCTCCTCCCTTCTCACCCCACAAATAGAATAAACTTCCCTTCCACCTCCCGCCTGTCCCTCCTCCCCCCGAGTACCATTTCTGCTGGGTAGAGCACCCGGAGGAGGCTCAGCCGAGGGGAGAGTGGGCGGCTCAGATGCCGAGTGTCCCTCTCCTGGGGACACAGCTCCTGCCTTCGCCCCGCACAGGAGCAGCTCTCGCTCCCGCTGGCCCCGCAGGACCCTCTGGCCGCTCCGTGCTCCTGCCCGCAGAAACCTTCCCAGGTACGCGGCTGCTCTCCCCGCCGAGCTTTCCAGAGCTGTCCCTGCCAGTGCTGCTCCAGGATCTGACCCTTTCCATCAGGCCAGGCTCTCTGGTCAGGTGTCAAACTGCGGAGGAGAGGCAGCGCTGCCGGGAGCTGCAGAGCCCTGGGCTGGCTTGAAGGAGAGCCCAAGATTCCCACCAGCTGCTCTTCGTCTGCGCAGGGGATGTCACACACAGGGAAATTTGGGGTTAGATGGAATTTACATTGAAACAAGGTGACTAACTGTAAAAATCAGGGATTTTAGCAGTTTTTACCTTTGTTATGATTCCTACCCTGATGTAAATAACAACAAGGCAGAAGACGGCAAAACTAAGCTAAAAGAACCGACATTTGCACATTCCCTCCCAAAGTAAATGTTTGTCCAAATTATGCTGTAGAAAAAGAAAGAACATATTCTATGAAATTTTGCATAAACTACTTTCCCCCACCAAGCAGACCTAATCCTCCTGTACAAAAATCAAGGGGAGGTCTATTCACAAAAAAATAAGTATATCACAATCCACTCCTAAATATCAAATCATCATTTGGTCCTGGTTTAAAACGACATCTTTGCTCAACACTGAGATAGGAGAAATTATGTTCTGCAGAGTGTCCTCATGTCCAAATTTTTATTTTTATTTAGAATTTGCAGTTATAATTCAGGGTGCCTACTCCTTATAGTATATTCATGCTTATATGAATAAATATGCATAGCTCTAATGTGCATTCGTAGTGTACATCAGCTTTCCATTTCCAGCAAAAATATTTTCAATTTTAATTTAAAATGTTTTACTTATGATTGCATTAAAAACAGTAATTACCTTTGTATCTACATTTTTACAAATCTATAGCCATAAAGAGATAAGTAGTTTTGTTTCGTTTTGCTCATGGTTTTATATATTCACATACCATTAACATTCAATCACAATCACATTCCCAGCTCCAGACAGGTTTTATACTTTTCAGTAATTTTCTCAGATCATCAGAACAGTTTAGTATGATTTTCTCAGCTCTACCAAATAATATAAACCATCTTTTTAAATACAAGTTGGAATGACAATTCACATTTTCATTCCCCTTTTTCTAACAGTAAGTGAAAACAGGCACATTTCAGTCACTTTGTTGTTGATCATGTTAAATGAATGCCTACATTTCACCACAGAAAGCTCTGCTCTCTTGAAGAAATCAAGATTTTTTCAATGGCTAAATGTTTACATTCCTTGTGTTGTTACTGGGACTGACTGGGACCATGATGAAGCTGTCGGAGAATTCCAATTCCACCTGATGACAGCTTCAGTGGGTTTGACTTTTATTTTCTTTCCATGCTGGAATGAAGATAAACCTACCAAGTATTTTAATGAAATTCAATTGAAAAGAAAAACCTGGTGCTGCTCTTCTGAAACTGATTTACTCTGTAAGTCTTCATTTAAGGAAGAGTAAAAGCATATCTGAAATAGACATTTTGAAACAGCTGTACAAAAATTTGAAAGCTGTGGCTTAAATTTGTACCCCTTCTCACCCGTGAAGAAGTCTGGGACAGATGTTTGAAATACAAAGCAATCAGTCAGCACTGTGCCTGTTCATTCTGATTCTCTGTTAACTTACCACTGAAATCCATTTTGTTTTCACTGAAATTCATTTTGTTTTCACTGAAAACCATTTTGTTTGCACTGAAAATTATTTTACTTTTCTAGAAGCTGTAAATTAAGTGGAAACCATTTCTCCTTTCACCTCAGAGATACTGATTGCTTGTTAACGTCTTCATTCTTTTTTTGGAATACTGAAATCATATTTTAAAAATATCCAATGAAAACAGATGATTTTGACTATAATCTTTATTTTTTGCTGTAAAGTTGGTTGCAGCTGCAGAGGTTGTAGCTGGCTGGGATCAGCAAACAGATTGCCTGGGAGTGGTGCATGGGTTTTGTCAGTACCTGAATAAACTGGGGCAGACAAACACACAGTAAAGTGTTTGCTTGTGGCATCAAAAGGTGTTTTTCCAGTAAAAATTCCAGTGGTAGAAGACAAGACAATAAAAACTGAAAAGGGGCAGAAAGGAGTTGGAATAGAGGTCAGTGCTTGAGGTTTCTTATTCCTCGTACCATCCCTGGCACAGGACTGCTGTTTCCATGGAAGTTCTCCTCTTCCTCGGCTTAGCCAAGCCTGTGCCAAGTAAGATGGGATTCATCTCCCCATCTTCACTGCAGCTGCATCTGTCTTCTCATGTCAGATCATAATAAATAGGGAGAAATCAGCACTTCTGGGTGTTTAATGATATAATTTAATCATTACATGAAGTTAAATTAATAACAAAACATTTTATTATGTTGCTCAGAACAGCTGTGGAACCTCCATAGTTGGAAATATTCAAGACTAGGCTTGGAAAAGCCTTGAATGACCTCATCTAAGGCAATGCTTTCAGCAGAAGGTGATTTCCTGAGTTCTAATCTAGACTTTCCCTAATTCCTCTGATTCCCCTTTGCCTTCTACTCTAGCATAGGATGATACGGGCTTCAAGGGCTAGTTTGTCTCCATTGACTTGAAAGTATTAGGTCAGAAGTCAACACTGACAATTAATCTGAAGAATTCTGCTGCAGATGGTCTCAAAGGGAGGAGTTACGTGTCCTGCATCCCTCCTGACAGCATCAGCCTTTTGGACTTCAAAGAGCCAGAGCCCAATGCCACCTGTCCTGATGGCAATCAAACACACAACCCTAGAAAATAAAGGAAAAATAAAATAAAAAACCCACAACCCCTGAACTCCAAAACTATCCTGGAGCACATCTCTGTTAGTCACTGGTGCAGATGTGCTTCAACATACGCTTCTGGTAGCTGACCTATTTCTTCTTTCTGCAACGAGATGAGAGACGGTGTCACCTGGAAATGCCCATTTCCCACCAGGGAAAGCCTGACTCAGGCACAGGTGTTCACAATCCAGGCAGCTGCTTTTGATCAGATAAATCCCACACTGAGGTTGTCAGAGTCGCAGCGTGCAGGTCAGAGTGTTCAGTAAACCCTAAAATAAAATTCTGGATTCTCTAAGCTGGTGAAGAGGGCCAGGTTCTTCCAGAGGCATTTGGCAGCCAGCACAGAGCTGGGTTCTGGTGTTTGGTCTCTGCAGAGAGGCAGAGAGGTGCTCAGGCAGAGACCTCTCACAAAGCCTAACTGAGCCAGGTGCTTCTGTTACCGGGATTTAACCACCTGTGAAACAGCAATTGTCTTCTTCATCATCCTCCCTTTTAGCTTTGCCTGGTCAATTTTGATTGCAGTCCTTTTGGAAATAGGATTATTTCTAGACCTTTCCCTTGGGGTCTGCTCTTCTCTGGTGTGGGGCACTTGCACTGTTGGCTTAACCTCCAAGCAAATAGATGGGAATGTTTGTTATCCCCATGGATCTCTCCTGGGGCAGAGGGCCCTTCTTCCATTAGGCACAGGGAAGTGAAGCACCAAAGGCTGACTCAGTTCTTCAAAGTTATTTATTCCTACTTTCTGCTCCTTTCTGTGCCCTGAATATTGAAGATGAACAGGGCTGGGAAACCTGGGGCAGCTGCCCAGCACTCACTGGTGGCAAGGCAGGGCCAAGTGTCTTGGCCACGATTTTCTCCTGAGAGGGACCTCCTTCCATCTGATGAGAGGAATATCCTTCCTATCTTCTGCCTGGCACCTACTGATGACAAAATTCAACAGGCCAAGTGGTCTGAAATATGTAACTGAGTTGGGAATGGCTGTATACAAAAGTGAGTTGTTATTGTTTGGGGTTTTTTTAAGAGTGTAATAAATTTTGTAACAATAATAACAACAACAATATAATGATGATGATGATAATAATAACAACCCTAAGAAATGACTGACCCATTTTGTTTGACCGCAGGGGAAGCACTACATTTGGCCAGAGATTTCGGCTACACCTGTGAAACAGAGTTCCCTGCCAAGGCAGTAGGAGAGCACATTGCCAGACAGCACATGGAACAGAAAGAGCAGACAGCGAGGAAAAAGATGATCCTAGCGACAAAGTAAGGAGCGAGGGGAAGCGAAAAAAGAACTCGGTCTGTCACTTCTCCATGTTGGATCTGGGGGCTGGGGGAGGGAGGAGGGGGAGTATGGAGCTGGGACTGTGGTGACTGCTATCACAACAGAGCTCACTGACTGCGGGCGGGAGTGATCCGTGTCAGAGATGCTGAAAGAGGGGCCTTGTTTACTGCAGGGAGGCTTTGGTGGCTGTGCTCTCATTGCCTGTGGTTAAGGGGGCACGTCCATCTTCCCAGATGCTTTGGTTTAGATGAGAACAGAGGATGGTATTACATGCTAAGATCTGGGGGACAGAAACCGGCTTTGTCTCCTGTTTGTGTGCGAGCAGGAGATCTGAGCTCCTACTGAAGTACTGGTTGCTGTCAGATAATTATCATTAATCTGCTGAGGGAGCGCTGGTTTGCAGAAGGACAGATCCTCTCTGGATGCAAACTGCAAGAGTTCCCCTGAAGTCAAAGGCACTGGAACAATGTACAACAGCAGGGGAGCTTTGCTAAAGACATTAAAGACACAAAGAGGCACCAGATTTTGCTCTAAACAAGCCACTCATCTCCCCGGAGCAGTAACATCATGTTAGGATAACATTTCATCTAGGTTAATTAGCCTTGATGAGGGAGGAATTAGCCTTCGTGAGCCATGGGAAACAGGACTAAATAGTCTGTGTAGAATGGGGTAGACCTGCCCTAGGTGTGTGGTCTGACTGTGTGGGGTAACCTTGAACACACTCACAGCCTGGCTGCGCTCACTGCAGTGACACACGTGAGGCTGCAGTGGAGCTGAGACCACAAATCCGAGTTCTCAAATCATCCCCTCTGTGCTGGAAGTGTTTGGAAACCCTTCCAGGCTGTGCTGTACCCAACAGGGAGGAATTACCCTGTACTAGGGGAAAGGGCTGACCAGCAACAAGATTGTCCTTTGTATCCCAATGTCCTTCTGCTTTGCCAAGATTCCTGGCCTTGGTGTCCCTCTTGTACCCAGGGCACTTTGCCCTGGCAGTGACCCAGAGATGAGATGCACTGAAACATCTCCAGCTGGTGAATCCCATGAACACAGTCTGTGATCCTTCCCTGGGGTGATGAAAAGATCACCATGTGGATCAGGGGGAATTTTTTGTTTGTGAGTGTGATGAGAGATCTCACATATCACATTCCTAATTCCCCTGTACATTAAAAGGAATAATATAAGTGGAATGCTATCCTATTCTTACCTCTATCCACATGTCTTTGAAGGGTTCAAGTGGTTTCAGAGGCATGAGAATAAACCAGTTGGCCAGAAGAGATTCCTCTCTGCAAGTTGTGTCTCCCCTTTGCTGTGTAGCCCATTAACATCCATCCTAACTGAGGATTTGTTCCATTTCTGGAACACAATTCAACCATAATGGTGCAAATCTTCCCCATTTTTCCCCGGCTCTAGTGAGAAATCTCAAAGCCATGGGTTTTAACAATTGGTGGGTCACTGTTATGTCCTGTCCCCAAAGGCTGTGCCACTCAAGGGCACGTAAGAATCTCACTCCCCATCCTCAACACCCCACATCTACTTTCTCACCGTATTTCACTGCCGAGATGAGGCATCATGGGCATGAACTGCCTCTAACCACCATGAACTTCGGGCTTGCAGGCTGTTATCCAGCACTTGTTAGGAACAAAATTACTTTTTCCCACCCTCCCACCAGTTAAAAGCCCCAGGAAATTTCTCGGAGAGGTCTGTGGGTAACAGAAAGGCCATATCCTACCGCAGACAGTGCTGGGAGCAGGGACGGGTGGGTCAATGTGTGTGTTGCTACTGCCCTCTCCTGCCTGCAAGGAGAACAGGGATTCCCGGTCCTGCCCAGGTGTTTCAGGAGACACAGGTCCATGACATCACAACATCAGCGTGGCATTTCCCAACCATGCATCCAGGCGTCTGATGCAAGGAATTCTAGACAATCATCAGGAGTTCCAGCTCCTCACCAGCCATAGCTGAGCTCTAGGATTGCAATTTCAGCAATTCCACAACTTCCCTGGCTCATGAGCTTGTGAGTGATGACAGCAGAAAAAGCAAGGGATTGTTACCTGCCACCAAAACCAACACAGAAATTTCAGGGTGATGAGATCACTCACGGCAAGCTTTGTCCATGGAAAGAGCAGGAGTGTCACTGCCTGGGTTGCTGCCGTCCACTGTGGGACAGAGCCAGAAGCTCAGAAAAGGGCCCTTGGTGAGATCTTCCACATGTGGGGTCTTACGGAAAAATAAGGGGAAAGAACAAAGTTATTTCCATAATTCCTGGAATATAAGTGATGAGCAAAAATAAATGGAAAGAGTAAAATGATTTCCTCAATTTGTTACATCTAGGTGTAATTCCATTAAGGATTTAGACATCTAAATTCAGTGGCTCAATTCAGCTGCCCAAACACAGGCACCCACTGCCGTCTGAGCTGAACTGGGTTATCCAGTCTGGCCACGAGCTGCAGCTCCAGGGGCACAGAGATCTCTGTGTTACTGTGTCGTGTCTGCCACTGGTTATGGACAGCTTGGGTACAACAAATCTACATGTGGGTAACGAAACAGAGCCCTAAATGTCTACAGGGATGAAGCCTCCAGAGTCCAGTAGGAGCTCCCAGGCCTCCTGGGTATCAGGGGCATCCATTCCTTGGAATCAGGCAATCCACCCACCCTGAGTGGAAGCAGTTCAGCTGCCATGCACAGAACTGTGGTCCATGGGCCAGTGAAGGTTAAAAACTGCTGCTTTAGGTGCCAACAGCATGTTCAGAAGCCACTGAGTTTAAGGGACTCTTTTCACTGCCCTGCTCAGCTCTATCTGGTCTAAGGCTACACTGATAAAGAGAATGAAAACAGGATCATTTTCCATCATGGAACAAACCACACTCCTTTTGTTCAACTGCCTCATCTTCCAAAGCTGCCTTGTGGAAATGGTCTCACATTTGCAAACTCAGGACCTGCCTGGGACAGTACAAATTTGTGCAACAGGATGGTGCCATGGTCTGTTCTAACAGTTTTATGGACTAGACAGTTTTATGGACTAACAATTTTATGGGCTCTTCTTCATGGGAAGAAGAGATGATTGGGCTGTGTAGCCACTGTTCCCAGCTGAACATAAGTGTCAGCAGTGGCAGGGTGGGGGTGAACCAGGCTGAAAAAGAGCTGAAATGGTAAGAAAGGCATAAACAATGGGAGAAGCCAGTCTCCTGCTGTTCTCTTTCTTTCCACTCACCTCCTTTGCCTGAGCAGATCATTGTCTGGGCAAGTAGATGGTGTTCTAGACAGAGTAAGAAGCTCCAAAAAGAGACTGAAATGTCACAGTTCTGGCCAAAGGGTACTGATATTGGCCTGTTAACCCTAGAAAAAGGTTTCAGGATACGTGTTCAATTCACATAGAAATAGGGGAAAAAAATGGTGGGACCGGATTTTATAGGGTCTTTAAGAGGCATGGGAGAGCCTGAAAGGCTTTACAGCAGGGGACAGAACCTGACCAGTTTGCAGCTTGGACAGATGCAATGCTGCTGAAGGCCATGCCAATTGTTCCACTTGATGGAGAGGCACAGTGTCCTGCAGGAAACATCCCAGACTTTCACAGCACAAGGTCTTCCATGTGATCAGAGGGACAGACACACACACATTTACAAAGATCGGACTAGAATACCATGAGTAATAATTTTATTGTGGAGTTAATTACACCAGCACAGACTAATCAGCATCTGGCTCATGACACTTCTCTGATATCTGGTCCTTGGATACCTGGCAACTCTGCCACACTGGGAATAAACCAGATCCATGGGGTCGTGTTTGCCCCACTCTTGTACTCAACACCAGGCATTTGCTTTGGCCACTGACAGGGATCATGGGCTCCATGGGCTCTTGTTCTGACCCAGCACAGAATTTTTTATCTTTTCCTGGTCATATACTGGATCATCTGACCACGTATCATTAGATGTCTCCCATGTGGGAATGACCAGGACTATTTTTGTTTATCTGTGCACCCTAGGACAGCACAACCATCTTCCTTTGCTTTTCCAAAGTCACAGTCCAACTCAGCAAAAAACTGCCAGCCCCTCTCCCTGACACTACCCCAGGTGATATTTTAGTGGTAGTGGAGGCTCTGAGACACCACTTTGCCTAGAAATCCCCTTGAAAAAAAAAAGTAGGTTACTGCCTTTTGCAGGTTTTCATGTATAATAAAAAAGTTCTTTTTCTTTCCTTTCAATCTGCCAACATTCAGTAAAGACTTTTGACATGTGAAGATAGAAGGGAACTTAATGGCACACTTGGTTCTGACACTTTCCTTTGTTAAAATAAAAGAACTTTTAAGATGAACTTTTTCAACAGGTAGAAAGTAGAGGTTGGAGGAAGGAGAGAAGAGCAGTGCTGACAGGGCCGACTGGGGATAGTGGATTGTTTAGAAGCCAAAATGACTGACTGTTTTCAGTTGTTGAAAGGAACTGTTTTTCCTCTAAGGACCTGATTCATTAAAACTGTATGCTGCATTTACATACATTTCTGCTGAATACCTCTCTTTGCCTGAAAGGCTGGGGTGATGCTGTCTTTTCAAGCAGTCGGTGTCTGGGTCCATGCAGATGACAAGCATTTAGAGAAATCAGGCTTGGATGGGGTCCAGCAGCACAGCAGGAAAAAGGCTTCTGCTTCTCTTAGTCAGGAGAGAGCTGCAGTATCCAAGATCTCTGTCCCCAGCCTGTACCACAGTGACACAGTGAAGGGTAAAACCAGTTCACAGTTTTCTTGCTTGCAACTCAGCAATGAAGGACCTTGTAAAGACCAGCAAGCTGAGTTTACCCATTTTACCCACTTTTTTCATTATGCCTGTGTACCAAAAGATGAGAGATTCAAGGTGATAATGAAGAACCCAAACTTTATCTAGGACCAGATGTGCAATGAGTCTCCTAAAAGGAGTCATGGACCACAGAAATGCTCTTTAGTATTAGAAACTGTCCCCAGGCACAGTGATTGCATCTGTGCTAACAAAGTAAACCACACACACTCTGACTCACTGAGCTTGCGCTTGTCCACGTTGCTAAAATGTTAGAATGGCTCATTGAATGCTCCCAAACATCTTCTGGGCAAGTCCTGTGAGACCAGCAGGGTCTGTTCTCAGGAAACCACAGGGTTTAGGAGGCCAGAGGAGCAGAACTACATGGATGTTATCAGCAGGTGACAAATTGTGGGTGTGAGGGTGACCCTTGGCACTCCACACTTTACCGGGAGGCACTGGTACCTGGTGACCAGCATCACATCAATCCAACAAGGATCAGGCCCTCAGCTGAGTGTCCTGATCATCTGGAGGTGACCATGTCCTCCTGATCCCCTATTAGTGCCTATATTTCCAATCCCAGCAATGGAGAGTTATATGCTAATTTGGAGACGTCTCCTTTCCTTTTTTTAATTAACTGATTCATAAACCAAGTGAAAGTGAGTGATGCCTGTTCACCCATGGTCCAGATAACGCTCTTCTGGGGACATGAGCTAAATGGAACTGATTTGGTTTCTTTTTAAAAAAGTATATTGGTAGAAAATTCCTAGGCTACTTTACGAATAACAATACAACACCACCACAAGAATGAAAAAGCCTTATTTTCATGCCTTTCCTAGTGCTAGGTCCTATGTAGGGGAATCCCAGGGAATAAATTTAACTCCCAGGTGCTGAGACATCCTGAGAAGCCTCAGGGAAGACTGAGTGGGAAAACAGTAAGGCCATCCATCCTTTACAAAGAAAGTGTGCTGCTGTGCTGCTGGAAGACCATACAAGACAGACCCTGAATTCTCATTCCAGAGGTCCTTCCATCACAACCCCCGGTGCTCCATTTCTCTTAAGGGCTGGGGGTCAGGAAGGTGGGTCTGAAATATCCAGGACTTCAACTTGCAGATAAAGCAGTGCCCACAATGTCCACAAGCCCATGTACAAGTATTGGTGTATTTACACAGAATAAATTTTTTATTTAACACATTAACACAGTAAATTTGTTATTTAATTTACACATTTCAGGCATATTCTAATGTTGGTTCACCACCTTCTTTAACTGTAAGCCTTGCTGCCAATGCAGGTGAGCGAATCTAGACTTAGCACTGCCAAACTGGGTCCTATTCAGGGGGGGAAAAAAAATCACATTTTAAAATGTTAGCATTAATATGGTTCCAGAAGGAAACTATTCCTGTTCAAGAGATTCTGTATGTTGTTGGCTCTGAGAATTTGGGGCAGGGAAGCTAGAGATGGATTTGTTTGCCTTTAGTTTCTGTAACAATACTCCTGCCAAGCAATTCTGTTATGAACGAGATCACCCAGGATAAGGTGAGAGTGTTTTGGGAATCAGCTTTACGGGAAGGATTACACCTGTGTTATTTAAGGATTTCCATTTTCCTTTTAGACAAATATGTAAAGAATTCCAAGACCTTCTAAGTCAAGACAGATCACCCCTCGGATCCTCCAGACCGACTCCAATATTAGACCTCGACATCCAGAGACATTTAACACATTTCAGGTATGATTTTGAAAGAGGAAAATCCATAATTTTGATTGAAGTTGCATATGATGTTTTAATGGTATTTGTTCCCTTACCTAAAAGACATGCAAATAGATAATTAACATCCATAATCTCGGCTAGTTGGGGTGCAGGTTTGCCCAGCACTGTAGTTCAAGTTTGCTGCATTCAGCCTGCTTCTACAACCACAGTCTGAGTTGGAAGAAGTCATTTTTTGCATTGACTGGTCAAATCTCCCCATCTGGCCAGAAAGGTGTCTTGCTTAAATGAGAGCCAAATGACAGCTCACAAGGGCATGGTTCAGAAAAGTAGAAGCTTAGGTTATGAACCAATATAATTAATCAAAGTAGAAATAACAGGAAGTAGAGGCTGCATCCTTCCCAAATAACTAAAAAGTTCCAGAAGCTCCTCTGAGATAATTTGACAATGTCTTACCATGACCATTTTATTACCTCTTTGGCTTCCAAAGCAGACTGGCCTCAAAGAATATTATCTGTTGAATCAATTTTACTGCACTAATTTCTGAACTACATGCTGGAAAAATCCAGGAGAAGGAAAGCTAACTCACACTAAAAGCCAGAGACTGATGATATATTTAGACTCAGTTCCTGAGCAATATTTAATATACAGATTTAAACAGGCTTAAGAAGCTGTTATGAAGACCCATGGTACATGCACACCAACTCCAAACTTCATTAGAATTTTATCTTAATTATGGATAAAAGTGTATAGATGTTTTGAGGTCAGAAAGATTTATTAGCTCAGGAGTTGCTGTGCAATTTCACGTTTTTGCTTTAGGCAGTGTGTTCAGATACAGTCAAGAGTGAGGTGGGATCTTCCAGAGGGCCACTTTGAAATAGTGGGGTCATCTAGGATATCTATCAAAAAGAAGTTTGGTGAAACATCCTGGAGGCGCTTCTGTCTTTGCTCAGGCCACAGAGGGGAATACATGACTTGCTGAGGCTACAGACTGTTAATTTTTTCCATCCATTAGCTGATATGTGAAAAAATTAACTTGTGAAGAAATGTCCCAGAGAGTTGTTTACAGACCATAATGTTAAGCAAGTTTCATAGCCCTATAAAGGCTTAGAATTGTGCTGTATATTCTTAGGACAACCAGCTGAACTTTCATTGGCTGGACACAAAACTTCCGTGTCCCAGTGTCCCGACATCTGTTAGATATTAAGATGCTGATAAGGGCTGTGATAACTGATGTTTAGCCCCTCAGGCTTTGGATGGAATCCCAAAAACACCCACCATCCCACTTCTTCCATCCACCTGCTGGGGGGTGGGGAGAGGTAATGGGAATTCCTGGTCCACAAATGCACACATTCGTGTCATCCCTGTTTATCCTTATACCCATCTGTGTGCACCCTGTGTGTGCATGAGCACACCTGGACAGCCTCACTCCCGTTCTCATGCACCTGCACCCACAGAGCACCCAGGTGTGTGGATATTTTCCATACCACACACTCCAAAACACCCAACTACACCTGCCCATCAAGGGAAACATCGTTATTTATGCACAATGCTCAGAGAGGGATTTTAATGAGCTACCTAGGCTTGTGGAAAAAGAGATAATTCCCTATTACGTGCGCACAGAGGAAATGTGATACGAGGTGGCTGATCCCCAAGGATCCCTGTGTTTAAAGTAGAAATAGCAGTCAGGAGAAAATGCTGAAGGCTTCAGCTACAAAAGCTGTCAGTTGCTACAGCTCCCATCCTTCTTTCTCTGCTGCACTTCAGTGGGTTGGAGGGTAAAGTTTCAGCAGGCAGCTCCTGGGTCAGTCAGTTCTTGCTTTCATGTCTGCTGTGGGCACTGAGTGCTGGGCTGAACGTGGGCACCTGGAGGAGCTCAGGCCTTCATCCCACACAGGTGCTTCCCCAGCCCTAAACCAGAGTCTTCTCTGACTGTGCTTGAGGAATGATGGGTGCTGCCAGACCCGGAGGTGGAGCTCAGACCATGTTCCTTTCCCAGCTACTGCGGAGATGCTGGGCTCAGATCAGCTGCTGACCTGGACTCCTAACTGCTCAGATGCCTGCAGGAGCCTCCACTGCAGCCACTGGGTATCTCCTGCTGAGTCTCCAGCAGAAATCTGCATTAAGCAGGTCTAATATGGACACCTACATCAGTGTAAATAGAATTTCTCTCTAAACTCTATTGGCTGAACATCCTGGTCTAGATCTCCACCAGGATGGGAGCTCAGCCAACCAGAACACACTGGACTCTTACGCTGTGGACAGCTAAACCTTGTGTAGGCAAAAAAATCATTATTCCCATCCCCTAAATCCATCAGTCTTCACAGCCAGGTCACCTCCACCCCTGCTCCCATTACTTGCCTTCTTGAGATTAAATATTGTAGATCATAGAATGGTTTGGGTTGGAAGGGGCCTTAAATCCCACCTTGTTCCAACTCTCTGCCATCGGGGAACTAGAGAGTGTTTAACATCCCTTCCAACCCAAACCATTCCATGATTCTATGATCTGATGCCAGAAATTCAAAGAGATTTTTTATGACCATAAAAAAAACCAGAGAAATCAGATAAATGTCTATTATTTTAAAAAGTTCTAAGATAGTGAAAGACTTTTAGAAGAACTATAACAACTACAGTTGTTATACCTACCTACAGTGGAATTGGATCCAGCCTCTACTACACTGGGGTGAAAGGGAGTTTTCTTTAGGAGTTATTTTCCTTACAGCTGTTCAGTGTAGAGTTGTGTGCTCCCCTTGCTTGTGATGTTACTTGTTCTAGGTTAATAATAAAGACCAGGGTTCACAGATTGGCACAGGTCAGATAGAAGCTTTTTTTCCCATTTTCTCCGTTTAAATCTTCAAGCTCACACTTCTCTCTCAAGTTTTTCCACTGAGTCCTAATTCATCGAGATCTGTAAACACGTGTCCAACCTGAAGTACAGGATAGGCCCCATGAAGGGATCAGAAGTGCTGGGTTTGCTCAAACTCCAAACTTAATATTTACTCAAAGTATAAAATGGGAAATCTTCAAAGGAGCTGCCAGTGAGCCCAAAACCTGCTGAATTTTGCACAACTTTATGCAAAAAACCCAGAGCATCTTCTACACCTTTGGTACATCCCTGCTTGTGCAGCTGCTCTCTGAGATATCCATCTGGTCTGAGTTCAGAAAACTCAAAGCTCCAAGAAGAATAATTTTCCAATATTATTTGATCCTGAACAGACAATCCAGACCTTGAAATTTATAGCAGTGAATATTGTGCACTACCTGAGCCAGGGGCATTTTGTGTTTGTTTCATTCAACATTTCTCCCTTTTCAACGCGTTTTAGAGGATCTTACTGCAGGGAAGTTACCTTGATAATTCCACTTATCAGTAGGCTGTTGAAGTTATATTGATAACTTGAAATAACTTCAAATATATTGATACTGGCAGATAAAAGTAGTGACAGGGAACAAGAATTTTCTATCTGTGCTTCTCTTTATCTGCAAAATTTCTGGGTTTTTTTCTGCCTGGTCTAACCCAGACTATTCCTGGGCAGAGTAGCACATATATATAACCAATAAAAGTGAAAGTTTAGAATTCCTGGAAGCACCAACCCTTATTACAGCCCAGTCAGGTGCCTTGCCTGTGCTATAAATTTAGATTTAGGGACGTCCTGCCTTGCCAGGGCTGGATCCCAAACCTCATGGGCTCAGTTTTGGGGTAGCTCAGATTTCTAAGCATTATGTAAGGCTGAGTTCCAGAAGAGGTTATTGTTGTAGGGTTACCCAAGCTGTCCTTCAGGTCTCCTTTGAGCTGGAAAGGTTGGACGAGGCCTTAAAGATCATCTCGTTCCAACGTTTCTGCCATGGGCAGGGACACCTTCCACCAGATCAGGCCACTCAAAGCCCCAACCAACCTGGCCCTGAACACCTGGAACACAAATGGTCCTGTGGGTTGTATCTGGCCTTAAAGTCACCACTTGAGTTACCCCATCCTCAGTTTCTGAGGAAAAATTCATCATTAAGTCATGGAGCAAACAAGAAAATCCCGGAAAAATCCATTTCCGTTACTAAGTGCTGAGACTTTTTCTCCAGACACAGGAACGTCTCTCTATTGTCCTCTAAAGGCCGATCTGTGCAAAGCGTTTTGGAGTTTACTACAAAAGAGAGCAAAGTCAGCATAGCAGTACTAGAAAAGAACCTGAAATTTTCTGTAGCTTTAATGAGAGGAACCTCTTTTTCTCACCCTTTACTTCCAAAGTGGAGAGACCATAAGGATCATCAGGAGAGTAAAGAGTGAGGGCAAGAGCAAAAGAAAGGGAAAGGAAAATGAAAAAGAAAAGGAAAATAGATAAAACTTAGTTTATTTTAAAATGCCTTCTATTACTTATAATTCAGGGTTTTTCCCCAGAATCCCACAGAACCATGTGAGGTTTCTGCATACATGTGCATGCACCTGAGTGTGGAAGAAGGAAAAGCTGGGGAGTTAATTTCTCAAGAAACTTAAACCACTTTCAAATCCTACAGATGTCAGTAAAGCTGAGGCTTCATCTCTATTGTTTTTCGGGACCTGTCCAGTTATATAAATCTCTCTGTAGCATTGTAAATTGGTTGGGTTTGGATTCAGACGAGGTAAAATAGCCTTGGAACTGAGAGACAGCTCTCAATTATCCAAGGTGATGGGAAGGAAAAGGGAGATTGTAATATTTAGAGGGAGCAAAAAGCTGGATGTAAGCAAAACAAATGTAAGACACTGAGAATAATTCACTTTAGAAAAGCCCAGAAATAGTAAACCAGGGCAATCATGACCTGTAGCAGGTGAAGACAAGTCTGCCTGGAGACACAAGAACTCTGAGACACCCACTGGGAGATTTTGTGGCACAGGTTGTGTTGATGGGAGATGATGAAGCCTTGGATGACCCCCAACACCAAAATTCTGCCTTTTTAATTGTGACATTGCAGTCAACAGATTCTTCTCCTGGATCTGGAACAACATTAACCAACACAACCACCAAACCCCATCCTTTTGCTGTTAGTGGTGTGCAGGTAGATCTGAGGCATGTCAGTACAGGAAATATCCATAATTCCATACCACTCATCTCTGTAGTATTTTTGCACTTCCCACACATTTAGTACATCCAGTCCTCTCAGAGCAGAGAACCAGACCAGATGAAGCAATTATTCTCAGATATAAAGATCCCTGCTGTGAAGAAGGGCAGTGTTTCTGTCACATTTCAGAGATGGAATGAAAACGGGCAGAAATTAAGATGCCCCAAAAGATAAATGAAAATTCATCTCATAAACCATGTGACTTTGGACCTGGACACTGGAGCACAATTGTCTGTAATGTTTGGCTGCTTCTGTGGTTCCTTGAATGAATTTGGCCAAGACCACCTCTTTCTGTCCCAAAAAATTCCCAGGCACTGGTCAGCTTTATCCCAGTTAGAAGCTTAGGTATGGCCACTGCTTTCAGGTATAAATGCCTGACTGATGGAGATGGGGCCAGGCTGTGCCAGGTCACTCATGCTCTGAGGAATCTGTGTATTCTCCTTTTGCTAATGCAGCTAAAGGTGACTAAAGCCATTCCCCACATTCAGTTTAAGAACTTTAGAATGGTTCACCTGTGTGGTGAATGTGGAGATCTAGGGTCATTTTGGGTGTAAAGGGACAAACTGTTTTGCATGCATCTGCCACTCAGATCAGCATTTAGGGTATCCCTCCAATTGGATCAAATACCCAAAGCAATAAAATAGCAATTAAAAAAAAAATAAAATATTTCAGAAAATATTTCTCTCCTGTTGAGTGGAGAGAGCACATACCTGCTTCTCTCTTCCATTCCACTGTCAACTCTGAGATTCAGCCAGGAACCTCAGCCTGAACACTGATGTGTCTTCATGTCTTTGCTTTCTTAACATGCCCTTGCACCAAAACAGCTTTGTTGCTTTTTTAAAAATTTTTAGCAGCACTTTTTTTGGTTCCCCAAAATCTTACGTAAACTAGAGTTACCAGAAAACCCACCAAAAATGCCCCTCATTCTGTGCTGGAAAACCAAAACCATAACACATAAACCTTTCAAAGGGAGGACTTTCTGAGATTATACTCATGAGATCTGTGTCTGTGTCTTGGTTTACATGTACAGACTCCCTGAGCTCGTCAACCACCTTCCTACCCTCACTTTCTTCCCTTGTAAAATTGGGTATAGACACATCTTCTACATCTGCTTTTGGGACACCTGTGTCTCTAAGAATCTGTGGCGTTTGGAAATTCCAGATATCCTGCAGATGCCATCCATCGTGTAGGGAAGGGAGAATATCCACAGATTACTGCAGTTTGTATTTGATCCTTTAACTTCAAGGCTATGTTTCATCAAGATGCAAAATCACACCCAGATCTTCTATTTTATAGCTAAAAGATAAAGACAGCAAAACGGCAAAGGGAAAACTACTTTCTTGTGAGTGACACTTCTTTCACTGCGGAAACCTTATAAAAACAGACACACAGAAAAGAACAGGTTCAGAATCCTAAAGTTAGGTAATGAAAGCAATCAGCATCCTCATGGATTATTCTGTGTTCTGTCGAGCCATCCAGCTGATATGAGACACCCTTCCCATGAAACTGTTTGAGACAAGAGTTTTGTCGCTCTGCTCCTCACTGAGCCTGGAGCTGTCAGCCTCCTGCCAGTGCCTGGCATCACGCTGACGAGGTGACACGAGAAGTGACAGACAAGAAACCGGAGCCTCAGACTTTGGGAGCGGTGAGGAAGTAACATCCTCCCTTACGGAGGGGAAAAGGGAGCCATGAAACGAGTTTTGAAGCTCAGCGTGTTTTTTAAATTGCAACAAGCCAAGCCCAAACACTTACTTGTGGGTTGCCTTCAAAGAGGTGCTCACCCCCTTTTATATTTTGTTCTCTCTTCTTTTTTTTTACACTTCTTTGCTTATCAGGAGGTAGAGCAGCTTGTGTTGTAATTCCAGTCATCTCAGTTCACAGCAGCAGCCTCCTGTTTGGATGCAGGAACTGGAAGAAGTCTGATGCACAACGAAGTTTGTGGTGAAACACCTCTGGTGCCCTCTAGAGTTCCCTGATTTCCAGGAGCTCTGTCAGTCTTTGGATTTAGTTAACTGAGAGGAACAACACTGGTGCCTAGTGCTGAGGCACTAGGGAGCAGCAAATTGTTCCATTCTTTTTTCTTTTTTTTTTTTTTTAATTTTTTTCCTTGTCTCTTTATTTACCATAAGTGTTAGAGTGCCTTCCTCTGAGATCTTTCACTCACTTTCTTTCCAAAGGATTCCTTCTTTGATCTTTCCATAGTAATCTCAATCACCTCCTGCTCTGCTGCTGAACAAAATCCTTTCTAATTTCTAATATTGTTCAAGATTTTCATCATGGGTTGTATGACACCATATTCCCTTAACATTACAATTTATGGAGTCAAGAAAACAGATGAAATTCTGTTTTCTTTTCTTTATCTGCTTCATTAACAAATAAGTTCCATAATCATGGAAAAAACAACTATGCATTCATCAAAGAAGGGAAAAAAACTGTGGGGCTTACTTAGATTTTCAACACAGCACTTAAGACTTCTTAAAACATTTAAGGCACTCTCGTGTTTCCCAAAAGAAATAGAAATGCTATCCCCTCATTTCCAAATTAATAGGTTACAAAATTGATTGCCCCTTGTCATGAGCATGTTTATAAATGTTAATTCTTGGTCTTTCTCATTTGAGGAGAGCAATGGGGCTTCTCAGCTACATTTCCTCACTGGAAAAAGTTTATGGATGGTGGTAAATTGGATGAATCTCATCCACGGCTTTGCCTTCCCATAAGGTAAAGATGAACCACTAAACGGTTTAATCTTTGGTCTATAGCTCAGAAACACTACACAGTTTTTGAATGTTTCAGGTCTGTTGCCTGGGCAATTCTTTTTAGTGTAGAAAATGAGTCCCAAACTCTAAAATATACAGATCTGAAATAGATTATCTTGGAAATTTGGGGCATCAGCTCTAACACTCTCCTCCCACTTTCTCTGTGGTTTTACACATGGTACAAGGAGGTCCATCTGCTTGGGAGGACATGTCCTTAATGCACTTGATTGGCTATGAACAGAAGGAAAACGAGGGCCTGATTTAAAGTCAACTTCTGTGCTGTTTGCTACTCTGATCCTATAGGCTCCTTGTCTCTGTAATACTCTGCCCACATTCCAATGTTTATCTTGACTATCAGCCTGACTTGTGTCACGGTGAGACCTTCTGAGCTCCCAAAGCAAAGTTATCACCATTTAATTTTCCAAGGAACTTTTACAGGACAGACCTTGAAATCAACAGAAGCACCTCAAAGTCAATCTAGTCATCTCTGTGTTCAGATATTACTTGTGTCAGCGAGGAGATACAAATATTTTACCATTTCCTTTACAGCCATCAAACATCATATCAGATCTTACCATCTGTCACCTACTATGTGCTGCTGAATTCCGATAATCACTCAGGAGTTTTCACGTTCAAAGTTCCGAGAAAACCTGACCAATAAGTTCAAGCTCGCTCTATCTTCATTATGATTGTTTTAAAGGGCTTATTTATTTTAAATGAGGGTGTAAATATTCGGTGCAGATGGCCTCTTCCCTCCCCCCACCCCCCCACTGAGAGGGAAGCTGTTTCTTTTGCATCATGTCGGAGCTTCACCAGCCTGGGGTACAGAGGAGTCCTTGAGGTAGTTCCAAACGAGCCTCCAAGCCTTCAGGCACACTTGGATCTTTCCACTTTTAAGTAAGGCCATCATTAAAACATGAGCAGACATAATTGCATCACAGCACTGGGCAGAATTACAAGCGGGCCTGGATGTCCTTAAGCACCAGGATTTGGAATATGTTGGCCTGATATTCATCACCTTCTTTCTGCAGCTCTCCACCACCAGAATCCGAGATTTCAGCCCTGCCTTTCAGAACAATAAAGTTGGTTTATAGGAGCTGTAGTGGGGTGCACTACAAAGCTGAGAATACCCAGCAGACTCCGTTATGAAACCACCATGTTTCATTTTAGGCTCATAAACCCAAATTAAAGTATTATAATGAAAGCAGCTCCTTTATAGGTGTGGAGCATACCAAAAATGAACCCATTTCAGTGTGAGCGCAATTAGCCTGGAAAATCAGGCAGCTAAATTTGACTTTCAGGAAACACATTTGAATGCTTTGCCATTAATCTTCCGTCTGTCATGTCTGATTTAAATGTGAAATCAGATTTTCTCCCAAACTTGAAACTTACTTTCATCAGCAAAGGGAAATTATCCAACTTTCTTGGATTTTTCAAAGACTTTAACTTGCAGAGAAGTAAAGACCACCAAAATTAGAGCAAGGGGAATTACTGATAGAAATGTAAGAGAAAGTAGAAGATAATATCTCTCGGCCTTTTTATGCTCATTACCTAAAGTGAGCCTAATAAAATACACCCTCGCAGGAGCTTGGCAAGAAGGGCTGGTTAGAAATTTTCTATAAAATGGTTTCTCTTAATAAGCTTCACGGGAAAATTACAATGCTCTGCATATCCCCATTTGTGGAGAAGAATGAATTCATCAGGAACTGAAAGCAGAGTTACCACAAGACTCTGCAGCATTATTTCACTAAAAAGAGTTGGTTTTTTAATTAGAAACATGAGGCTATGTTGGTGAGGGCTGCCATATTTAATTATTACTGGTAACTAAGAGGCTAAACTGTAAAGGACATAGACCTCTTAGTCACTCCAAAAATCCTTTTCCTGTGAGCATTAGTTTTTAAACCAGAAGTTTCAGATCCTGCTCTGGATAGAGTAGCAATATCTTGGTGTTTTCATGTAAGCTGGATGTCAAAGCTTCTCATGTGATCACTGAAGACCTAGGGCAAGATATAGCTGAGCCTTTTTAGGTGTTATTAGGTATTCCATCAGTCCACTGCTGCTTTAAAAGGGTTCTGTTCCCCTCTAACCCCTCCAGATTATTACCTGTTCACATGACATAGATGTCTTGGTACCACAGAACATCTCAAATAGCACCCAAATCACATTTTTATTTAGGATGGAGCCCTCTGTGTAGCCAGGAGAATGGTGCAGCTCACTATAAAGGACACTCATCCATTTAAGGTGCCAATTCACTCTCCAGACTGCTCTGACTGTATTGAATAAAGCCCCAGGGCTCAATCCGTTTGCCTAAACAATTTGAGATGCACAAGGGCAACCAGCCCAGTGTTAAAACACCTAAAGCAGGCTGGACTTCAGTCCTGTATCATATCTATCAAACCTGTGCAGATGTTCCAGATGTTGTGGGACATCTGAAGTCACTATCGGCCTTTACAGACAGGAAATTACATTAAGTCCCTTTTGATGGGAGTTTGGCACTGTTGATGTTTACACCCACAAGTCAGCACCTACCCTTGTGTACCTTAATATCGGATTTTATCCCACTCTGGTATTTTCTACAGTCTTGTTCAGCATTTCAGAACATTAAAGTTTGTTCTTACCCCTAGAGATCATTTCTGAGACAATCCTTCTAAGTTTTGAAGGTAGATTTTCCACTTTGCCTCTCAGGGCCTGTTGAGCTGTCAGGTGAACACAGTATCATTCCTTTTGTTCCCAAACTGAAAGATTCAAAAATTGTAGGCCAGAAAGTTTCTTTTCCATTTAATCCTGTATTAAACTTACTATTTACTTGACCTTCTCAGTCTCTACTACTCCCTGAGAGCAGATTGCAGCCAGGTGGGGGTCAGTCTTTTTTCCCAGGTAACAAGTGACAGGACAAGGGGAAAATCCTTGAGCTGAGCCAGGGGAGATTTAGATGGGATATTAGGAAAAACTTAACTGAAAGGGTGGTCAGGTATTGGAACAGGCTTCCCAGGAAGTGGTGGGCTCACCATCCCTGAAAGTGTTTAAAAAACACATGGATTTGGCTTCTGGGGACATGGTTTAGTGGTGGGCTTGGCAGTGCAGGGTTAGCAGTTGGACTTGATGATCTTGGTGGTATTTTCCAACTTAAATGATTCTATGATTTTATGTTCTGCATCTCCTGGAAGTGAATGAATGAATGAATGAATGCAGATATTGCCAGCTTCTAAAATACATAAACTAGTTGCTTTACAAGATCATAAATATTTTTAGGTGTCTCGGTATAGTCAGTTCCCCAAACCAAGACCCAGAAGATCGCACAAGCAGTGTAAAAATCATGCAATAATATAACTAGAGATGAAACCTTTAATTTCCTTTCTCTTGCTTACTGTTATTGTAAACTCCATCATATTTACATTCCTCTGGACTTCTGAAGACCAGAAATTCTGATAAAATGCAACACAAAATCTTTAAATCACCTGACTCCAAAAGTGACTTGAAAGGGTTTAAAATACTCATATATATGCTACTGCTGGTCTAGCTTTTACAACTATTTAAAACATGATTTACAATGATGATGATGATTCTTATATTTCTGGTATGCCAGGCATCCCTAAAAAGAAAATAAAATTAAACTGAGGTACGTTTACCTCTTTTTAATTTTAAATTATAGAGATCCTGATACTGCTACAAGTCCAAACTTCAGGATTCCAAATTTTATGTGGTATTATTAATTGATGTCTGCAAAATATTGCTTGTAAATATTTAATTATCATTTTCCTCACATTACTAACTGGGGATAAATATAAATTCCTGCTTTGAAAAGTGTCTGGAGACTGATGGATAAACATTCTAAATGTGAGTTATCTGTTAATAGCCTTTTGGAGATCTTTTATAAAAGGCTATGCCACTCCCAATCTGAAATGGAGACATATTTCTGTATTGAGACTAATTTTGGTTAAAATTCACATATTTTTGGTGCTTTCCCTAGGATAACAGCTTTCCTATCAAATAGGTTTCCCATGCCTAGCAGTCAGAAAGGTCACCCAGAAAGATATCTTGAAGCGTTTCCCATGTGGGTTTTTTGATATTTACAGCATCCTATCAATTCTCCGTGTCCTGTAAAACCTCTTTCCCCTTAGTCCCTACATTTTCACTTTTTTCTAAAAGACCTGGAAAGATTGAGAAGCCAAAGTGCAGAGGAGAGAGGTCACTGAAGTGAAATGTCATATTTCTGACCCTCACATAGGTCTCTGCATCAGATCAGGATTTACTGATGTGGTGCCCAAGACACCCAGAGAGTCACTGTAGGGGCAAAATCTGAACTAGTATGGGATGGGAAACAGTTATTTTTCTTTGTCAGAATCACTGTGAAGTGAGTTTTCTTTTCCCCTCACCAAAGCCAATACAAAGTATTGATTTCTCAAAAAATGCTCACAAACTCAAAAATTAGCTTGTGTTCCTTCCATCTTCTTCCTTCCCTGAGCAGGATTAAAATAACTGAAATTACTTCTGAAAACTTCCATGGCATTTCAACCTTTCAAATAATTCTTAATTTATGTTTCTAAATGAAAACTACAAATCTGGAGGATTTGGGTTGGGGTTTTTGTTTTCACATACCACTTATCAAAATTAATCATTACAAGAAGGAGGAGAACTTGGTTGCCCATAATAACTTCAGTTTCTTTTGCCCTTAAATGATCATCTTATACTGTACACACAATATTTAGGCAAATGGTACCTAAAAGCTGGTCTCTAGTGCCATGTCCCAAATCCTGTGGTGGTTGGGACATCCTGCAGTGCTGCATCCAGCCCTGGGGTCCCACAGGAAAAACATGGAGATATTGCAGCAAGTCCAGAGGAGTCCATGGAGATGTGAGAGGGCTGGAGCAGTTCTGCTACAAGGAAAGGCTGATAAAATTGGGATTGTTCAGCCTGGAGAAGAAAAGGCTCTGGGGAGACCTTAGAGCCCCTTTCAGTGCCCCACCAGACTCTGTGAAAGCTGGAGAGGGACTTTGGATAAGGGCATGTGGTGACAGGATAAGGGGGAATGGATTCCCACTGCCAGAGGGCAGGGTTAGNGAAAAAAACTCCTTATTTACATGAAAAGTGCAACAGGGCAAATCTATACCAGTAAATTCAACACTACCATTGTTGGAACTGGGTTATTTTTGCCAATAATTGGTTAGGATCATTCATTAATTCAGCCTGGCTAAACCAGCCCTATGTAAAATATTTTCTGCTGATCACTAGAGCATGGGTATTGGCCAAGGGTATTGGCCAGGGTCTGTTCCCAATAGGCACTTCAGATCTCACCCTGTGGGATGGTTCGGGCGTTTATCAGCATGGATAAGGGCAAACCAGGCCAATTGTGCTGAGGGTTGGAGATGCTACCCTTGGCATTGTTATGAATGCAGTCATTCTGTCATGTAGAACAACCAGGTCGTGTTCAAGAGCTATAAAATCACAGAATCATTAAGGTTGGAAAAGACCTCCAAGATCATCAACTCAACCACATATGATCTAGAATTGTGAACAAACCACACAGAATTCCTTTTATTTACCTGAGAAGGGGGAGCCAGACTTTCTGACACTGGAAAATTGGCAATGCCGGAGAGCCGAGGGCATGGATTCTGTCTTGGCTTCTCTGAAGTCAACAGCCCTGTGTCAGTCTGCACTTGCTGAGGGTCCGTCCCATGGTGGCTCAGAACTGAGGCTCCACCAAAAACAGCCTTTGAAGCTGTGTGCAGTCTGCTCCTTGGCTCTGCTCCTTTCTTTTCTGTTTCTCCCACAGGTAATAAATAGTTTAGGGGACAAATCTTGAATTTCACTATAGCAAAATGAGCGTACTGTAAACTCCTCGCTGTTTGTGAGCGCACTGATATTTATGTGTGTGTGTGTATTTCTTTCCCTTTTTTTGTTTTGTTTTTTTTTGGTTTTTTTTCTGTCTCAGCCTATGTTGTAGTTTGATCACTCATGGTTTTGGAACTCCTGCAATATGTGCTGCCCTAAGCACTTTCCAAACTGTTCTCAGTGAAATGCTGAACTACTTGGAAAAGCACACATCGCACAAAAACGGAGGAGCGGCGGAATCCGGCCAAGGACACGCCAACTCGGAGAAAGCCCCCCTGCGGAAAACTTCAGAGGCTGCTGTGAAAGAGGGCAAAACAGAAAAGACAGACTAGCTACATCAAACAGAATCTATTTCGAGAGAGTCTTGCTGCTGATATTTTTTTTAAATATATATATCATTGAGGGCAATTTATCTCCAGTGGACCAAATCAAAAAAAAAAAAAAAAAAGAGGGGGGAAAAAAGAAAAAAAAAGTAAAAAGAAAAAAAGAAAATAAAAAAGAAAGATTAAAACAGAGAGAAAGAGAGAGCGTGAGAGAGGAAAGTATTCAACCCTAAGAACAGCAGTGTACAGTAATTGTGTGATGAAATTGTCACTTTTTTAAAATTTATGTTGCTCTAAACTGCTTTTTTGTGCACGTAGTATTTGATTGTTCTGAATGATACACTAACACTGTTTTTTATAAGCACTTCTGGACTTGGCTGAGGTGGCACACGAAATTTGAAGCACTTTCTCCTCCGGCAGCAGAGTTAGGGTCAGTGCACCGGCTGTGGGACACACGGTTCCAGCATCCTGACTTCACTCGCATGCTGGAGAGATGGAAAGAAGGGCTTCCTCTGGTCCATCGGATCTACTCATCACTGGGAAAACAACATGGAAATCTGGCAAAAGAGGAATTCTTGGGTCATGGGACAAACGAACCGTCCTGTACATGGGAATGTACAATAAAGCTGCACTGGAATGAGGCCAGAGCCTGTTGGGAATCTGTCCTGACCATTCAAGCAGCAGCCATGGTGTCTCTTGTGAGAAGAGCATGGCAGACTAAAACGAGAACAAACCTTGATGGTCTCAGAAAGAGCCCTGATCCCTCTGTGAACTTCAGTTTAAATGACAGCACGGGCTTCTGTCCTCTCTTTTCTCAGCCCCTGGTCCCACAGCACTCTGCCATACCTGGGTCTCTGTTCAACACGCTCAGTGCAGGCAATTGGAGTCACCTTTTGTGTTGCCTTGATTTTATGATGCTTTCTTTTCTTCAACAGCTTGTTTCTGCAGCTTTATTGTCTTTATAAATCCAGCTGAGGTGCAGAGGTCTAACAGAATCCACTCACCGGAAATAAAATAAAAACAAAACGACAAATAAGACAGATTGGCTTAGTCCACAGCAGCTGAGTGGTAATAACCTTGCTAATGTACTTTTGAAATATTACTTTGCCACCTACCACACGTCCTCACACAGAAAACATGGGAGGCACAGTTTGAGCTCAAACCTCTTTGAGTCAAGGGACTTTTTCCAGTCACACTCTAACTCCTCCTCCAACAAGACCTTTATTCCATTCCTTTTCTTGTTCCTCTGACACCACTTTATTGAGAAAGTTAGGAAGGAATGGTATTTCTGGGAAGGATTGATGTTGTCCATCTAAACTCTAAGATCAGCAGAACCAGACCTTTTCTTTCAAGGGACAATTCAGCTCTTTCTGTGGTAGGAACGAATATAGTTGTCCATGTGTAAATGTTTAGAGCCATTTGAGGTGTTTTAGGTGTCTCAGACAGCCACAGGGTTTTGGCAGCTATGACATGAAACCTTTAGGGGAACTAGACTCACCTGGAGGGGGAGCTGGAGGATCCCAGAGACAGCACTGGATAACTGTGGGTGACAAAAGCTCTCCCACACGTTTTAGCTTTCTGGAAGTTGTTAGCGTGCATTACACCCTGGATGAGCAGTTTAGACTAAGCCTGGGCACTGTGACAAACAGCTGAGGGTGTTTGGAGCCAGCTGCCAGGAATCAAACTGAATTAACAAGATCACCCTCACCTTTCCTGTTATGGAAGGCAATAGAGCGCTGATGGCACAATGCTGTTCCTCTCAGGATCAGTAAGGACGTTGCCATCACCATGAGAAAACACTCTAGAAAGTAAGGAGTCCCTGATTGTTTATTTAAAGAAATCTGGAAAAAAATATCCTATGTTTTTGCCCAGATTTGTCCTTGCTCAGGTTAGGTGCATCTCCGATACCTGCGTTAGTGCTATCCAAGCACCATCCTGTGCTGAGGGAAACAAGTGCAGCTCCATGGGAATCCAGCTCCTTAACACCCCAAGGTCAGATAAGTGCCTCAAAAAATTAAACTTTATTAAATGAGTTGAATGAATTTATACCGGTGCTTCTGGAGAAATGCTAAAATGAAACAAATGATCCTCAGAGATGTCTTCTGCAGGAACATTGTGGAACTGCCCTAGAACACGAAATACTTGAGGGTGAAAGTAGGCAACCATGATTAAATGTGAAAAAGAAACTCATTCTGCTTTTTCTATCGCCCAAAGTGAGGGAGAGGAAAGGAAAAAATCAAAAGTTTGACAGATATGCAGATTTCCCACATGAATATGTGCTGTAAAACAAGTTAATTGTGAACCCCTGCTTCAAGCTGTGGATAAATTTAAATTAGATTTTGACAGGGGAAAAAATATAAGAAAAAAGGTTTTTAAAATTCTTTTCAGTTTTCTCCACTAAAATATCAACTTTTTGGAGAAGGAGGAATAAAAAGCTGGGCAAATACATGTGTGAAATTGTTGGGAAAGAAGTTTTTTATTACCATTAAATTAAAATGTTTCATATTGGAAATACTATGTATACAGCCTTATATGAAATATTTGCCTATTCAGGATATGGTCCAAAGTCCCAACAATAATTTATTTCAGGACTTGCGTCTTTTGCTGTTACGTAATCATGATGAGTGTCTGCTCTGCAGGCAACAAATTATTTTTGGCCTGGATTACCCTTTGATCTATTAATATTAATAAATCTGAGCACACTTCAAGCCCCAGAACTTCCAGGTTTTGTCTTAATGACCCCTGTATATTTTCATTAATGTTCAATACAGATCTGATTCATCCTGATTGAACTTCTATATGTTCTTACCATTAAGAAGTTGTTTGTATTTCCATCCAAGCTTTCTGGGTTTTCCCTTAGCCTATAAGCACATTTTAAAAGCAAAATTCTTTTTAAAATGTAGCTGCAAGTTTGCAGACATTGACAGGCTCTCTATTTTTATTTTTAATTGCTCTTAATAATTGTATTTAGCGAACAATAATTATCACTGCCTTTTCTGCTGAGCTAGCTGTCAGAGCAGTTTGGTGTCAAAATGCCTTTGGTTTTTGAAATTGGAGTTTTCAGAGAGGTTTTAAGCAGTGAATTCACTGATGTTCCTGTTAAAAAAAAATCTCAGCCTATGTTCTTATCCACTTATATTCCTGTGCTGTCCATGGGAACTCATGTTCCTATGTTGTGGTTTTGGGGATTTTTATTATTTTCATAGTCTTTGTCTCTGTGGAAACATCGCCATCGCAAAACACATTCATGACCTCGATTAGCCTCAAGGAAGGGCATGATTTGAAGTTAGTGGGTGCTCACTGCTGTCAGATTCAAGTCTTTGACTTGAAAATTTATCTGATCAGAAAAAGGGGGGAAAAAAATCTTCTTTTAAGAGATCATGGAAGTGTTTATTCAATGTCAAAACCATCAAAGGAGTAGAGAAAACTCTCCAAAGTTTCATGGCTGGGACAATGAGTCCTTATGATTGTTGGACCCCAAAAATTGATTCATAACCCAGGTGCTGTCTGAGTAGCTGGGTCCTGTTGTGCTTCAGCCCATTGCTCAGCTCTATATGAGTTACACCTTTCCCACCACTAATCTCAGAATATTTTAAGTAGGTCCCTGAACTTACTCCTTATCCTAAGTCCTGACACATTTGACTCACAAATTTCTGACTCTTGGATTTATTAACAATTTACTCATGGAGCAAACACGCTGACTGACTACCAAGTTATTTTTCCAGAGCAAGGTGTTACTCACCGTGAGCGCAAACAGCTCTTGTGCTGACTAAGCTTAGAGGGTGAGTCTGGCAGAGCAGGAGCAACATTCTCACCTCTGCCTCAAGATCGGGTTCTCTGCCCGCAGAGCCCCTCTTTAGCACCATGGCATGACAGATGGGTGGTAAAGGGAGAGTTTTATCTGATGATGGGAACCGGAGCAGGGTTCCCGTGGCCTGCTGAGGGGAGAGAGCCACAGCCAAGCAGGGAGGACCCTGCCACCTACACCTGAAGACTGACAAGAACTTTGTCCTTCGTGCTGCCATCTCTAACCCTAACTCCTTCTAGGTGTCATTCTGTTGCCTTGGAGAACTGGCAGAAGGGGTGAGTTTAGACCTTTCATTTGCTTCCTTTTTAAAGACAAACTCCGACATTTGTTGGGAAAAGACTTCAGCTCTCCAAATCAACATGGAATCTGCTCTTTGAAGCTTCTCTTTAACTTTTCCTAAAACCAGAAAAATCTGCTACAAAGCAGGCACAATGTATAGCCCTTCCAAATCCTGGACCTCTGTGTAAATATTTCCCCAGTTCGTCTCTTCCTTTGGACGTGACTCAGTGGCACAGGCGCAGCTCACAATTTTGCAGCCAGGCTCAAGAAGGGCTGTTTATTGTCCTAAGGGCCAGTTTTAACTTTAAAATCGCTAACTGCTATTTTTTGTTTGTTTGTTTCCTAATGCCAACAAGCAATTTTGGTCTTAGATGTCTTAGGTATCCAAAAGGGCTGCTGGTGAATTCCAAGGTCATTTGACTTTCATTTATCCTTTGGAGAAATAGTTCTGCTGCTCTGATTCTTTATTTCTAAGGACAAGAAGAAACAGTATTTATAGAAGACACAAGCCTGCAACACAAGGAAGAATCAATAAATTACACAAGAACTGTATTTATAGAAGTATCCTTTGCCTCTGCCCTCATTACAGGTTTAACAAGAATTCACATACAGCTGTGTGGGGAATGAGGGAGGAAGATAAACTTATTTTCCTTTACCAGGTGAAAGTCATTTGGAGAAGTCTGATCTTTTTTATTGCTATTCTTTACTTTTCTTTATTTTGTACAATTAATTCTGTTCTGTACAGCAGCTGTTGTGATTGTATTTAAATGTGAGTGCGCACTTGGTCACCAACAAACAATGTCCTATTTATTGCTTTGGAGTTTTGGTTTGGTTCTTTTCCTTCCACTTAATTTAATTTATAATTCAGTGGTGAAAAACATAATCTTTTATATTTCTATTTCCTATACAAGCTACCTGTTTTACATGAGTCTATGAAGATAATGACCACATTTGATCAAACATTTCACGGCAATAAAATCTATGTTGATTTAACCCTGATCTGTCTGGTGCTTCAAAATAATTTCCATCTCTGAATAAAGATAATCAAACTTGACCAGGAATCAGATCTATGACATTATGAGACCTAGAATTTTCATCCAACAGGTAAGATATACAAAGCAGAGAAATGACAATAATATTATTCCCAAATTACAACAAGGAAATCTGTTTATACAGAGATTAAAGTTGGGATTTATCCCACCTAAATGTGGCTGTAATAAACAGTTATCCCATCTAGAATCTGTTAACCAGATTCAATGTTTGGGTGTAAAGAGAAAGATCTAATATAAGGCAATTTGTATTGTCCTAAAGCAGGAATCCAAACTGGCTGGGATGATTTATATTATATTATATTATATTATATATAAGTGGTAGATTAGGAAAAGCAGAAAGAGTCCTCATGTCTATTAACTCACAAAGGATGCAACCTAAAAATCTTACCAACCCTTGACATTTAATACTTAGATGCCCTCAGAGGTCTTTTTCCCACAGTTGCACAGGGAAATGTGACAATGCTGGCAATCAAATCCTCACCTCTGCAGCCTCAAAGGAATTATTTCCCCTTCTCCCTGAAAGTTCACAGCAGTTCATCTCCAAGTGCTGCTTCAGCCAAGGGTCTGGGCTGACTGCCACTGCTCCCACTCCAGATTTTGACTCCAATGTTTTGGCACAAAGTTTGACTCTTCCCAGGCAGAAACAATAAAAAGCCTTTAGATGCAAACAATATCCTCTTTCAGGTATGACTTAAAGCAACTAGCTCAGAGGTTTAGTCAAATTTTCCAAAAACACATGGATCTAAAAATTTTCACTAAAACTTTTTTTAAAAAGAGTAAAATTATGTGGGTTTAACAGCAATTTCATAGACTTACGTATTCAAAACTGTTTGGGAACCTGATGACAACCCTTCATTCTGTGTTGTTTCAGTGCCTCTTGCAGAACTGACTTTCTGAGCAATTCTAGACAACGCACCAAGGGCAAAGCTGAAGTGGCAGAAACTTCAGAAGAGTTTCAGGTAGAAAAGGAAATGGGCTGGGAGGAAGTTCCCACATATTTAAACTTATTTTATCCAACTATCACCTCTGTTTCCTAACAAATGAACTCACAATAATTAGTATTACCCCTGTAATCTTCTAGGAAATACAATTCCCCAGGTGTTGCAGTGAATTCCTCTAATCAGTTCTGTGTGTGCTCTTCTCCAAAACCAGAGGAAATGCAGCTGTGACAAATTCCTCAGTATCTTAAACACAGCCACATGAGAGGCTGCCTTTCCTCTCTCTCTTCACTTTGGTGTGTTAATTCTTCCACTTATTCCATTAAAACAAAAAGAAGACAATTCCACTGAGATTTGCAGAGGTGCAGTGCCAAAATACAAGTCAATGTGCACAAGTAGCCTCTAAGTTCTAGGCAGTGCAACATCCAAGATGAAAAGGAAAAATGTAATAGAAAAAAATTAATCTCTCTCAGATTTTATATGCAAACTGCACACAGACAGCTTGGGCAAATTTGCATTCAAAGTAAGTGACCAGGCAAAAAAAATGGACCAAATCTGTAAAATACTGAGTGTCCTGAACTCCAGGAATTAGCAGAGTTGTTCAAGTATGTACGGTAATATTATTCTTTGTGTTCAACAGCAGAGCTCCCACTTGCTATAAAGGCTGGGTGTTCATATTTTCCTGGAAAGTACAGTTTTGTTTCTAGGTGGGCACCAAAAACCTCATCTAACACAATCTAACCTCTTAACTCCTATTCAGGTTCACCTTCCCGTAAAAGGACACAAATAAGAAATTAATGGGAACTTCAAGCCTTAATGGAAAGGGCATTTTGCTCTGGGCAGAGTTTATGTTGTGGTGTTTTTTAATGGAAAGATATTTGAATTAGTGCTACCTAAATGGAGCTCCTGAAGCAACTGAAAATGTCAAGATTTGGAGGCTGGCCCTGTCTACCCTGTCTGACTCCCACTGCCTCTCTGGAAGGATCAGGGTCTTACAGCTTCCCTGTACCTGTCAATCCCTTGTGTGTGCTTTGGATGCTCAAGGAAACCCAAAATGGTGCTCAACATCTCCTTTCAGCAAGAATAAATGCCCACTGCAGTCTATATGTGCTGTCTACATGCACAGTAATAGCTTTTTCTTCAGAGGTCCCCAAGTAGGAGCTGGGGTTGCTTAATCTGGAGAAAAAGAAGCTGAGGGAAGACTTTATTGATCTCTACAGCTGTCTGAGATAAGGTAGGGATCAGGTGGGTGTCAGTCTCTTCTCCCAGGTAATAAGTGACAGAAAGAGGGGAAATGGCTTCCAGTTGCACCAGAGGAGATTTAGATTCAGTATTTGAAAAATTTCACCATGGAAAGTGTTGTAAAGCACAGGAACAGGCTGCCTAGGGATGTGGGAAAAATAACACGTGGAAGTGGCACTTGAGGACACGGTTTAGAGGTGAACATAGTGGTGTTGGTTGGACTTGCTGAGTTTAAAGCCCTTTTCCAACCTCATTCTGTGATTCTGTGATCTAAAGTTTTAGACTGGGCATGTGATGACGAGACAATGATCCCATTACTGCTATCACCCAGAGCTATCCAGTTTTCACATGGGTTTGGTTTTTTAAAATTAATTAATGCGTTTAACACAAATATTAATGAACCACTCTGGGCCATCATTATGGTCAGATAAATTAAGGTGTTATCAAAGCACTGAGCCTTTTGCCATTAACATGCAATGTGAAGCCAGTAATAAAACAATACTGAAAATTAGGAATGGGGAGTAGAGAGCATGTTAGTGGAACTGAATGCTCTGTGAATAAACTGCTGGAAGTGTGCCAGGATATTATCTCCTTATTTGGCAGACTTGGATCTGGGAAATGAGTGGAAAATCTTTCCCTTGAAAATTGTGATGTCAAAATAAGAATGAAAGATGAGCAAACAGATAAGAATCTTACACAGGAAACTAGGGACAGGTGTATGATGAAAACAGCTTAAAAATTATTATTTTTGAATCACAATAAAATTTATGTTTCTCACCCTTTATTCCCATGAATTAAAACATAAACTAGAAATGCTGTGTGGCAAAAACACTTTTGAAAACTGAGGGAATATGCTTGTGGTGGCACCAAGCATTTTGAGTAAAGAAAAAATCTTCCCTGCCTGATTAACAAGCCAAGTACACTGTGGCATCAGCAGAAGCTTTTGTGGACCCAACCTTTTCATTTTGTAACAAAATGAATAGAGAGGTACCACTGGCCTTTGCCTACTTTTCATTGTTACCACACCATCAGTTTTGAACTCCATTTAATCTGCCTTTCACAGAACCCCTAAACAAAAGCACAGCTTTGCACAGGTCTCCAGTTTTAGACATGGAAGTCAGGTACCAGTTTAGACTGGTTGGTTAGAGCAACTCCTCTGACTCTAGAGGAAGTCCAGTTTGATTAAACACCTAACTTTTAGGACTTTTAGGTAGAAAGGGAAAAAAACCCACACTAAACTCACCTTCATTTCAAATTAAATGAGAGGAACTTCTAATCACCACTAGCTCAGCTCAGGACTGAATTGGTGCCATTGGAGAAAGAGTTGCAGCAACCTTACCTGTTGTCCATCCTCTCCTCCAGTTTTTCAGGTTCAGTTCATCCACCAGACTGGGCAGCGTTTCCATTTGCTGTCAGTTTGCTTGAGGTATAGCCTCTGCTCCAGAAAGTGCTGAACTGATTCAAGGTTGTCATCTTGAGAAAAAAAAAAGATTTAGATTACCTCAAAAATAGTCACTGTATGGACAAACAAGAATGAGCACATGAAGAATATTCCTCATGGCAACCAACAGGCTCATAGCAAGGCTACACCAGTGGGAAACCAAGAAGTCACAGATGAGGTTTTGAATAATTTGGTTTATTAGTTGGTCAAGATTTTGGGGGTTTTTCATTAGTGCTGCTGACCAGACTGATCTCAGGTCCTGAGGCCGACTGTCATGGCATGGCCACAACTGTACAATTAAACTTCAGCTGGAAACCAGACAGGGAATGATCCCTAGACTGCACTGCAAAGGTGTTTCTGCCAGATAACCAAGGATGTGCTGAGTTCCCTGGCGTGTGACGTGTTCTGCAAGACACACAGGCAGCAGCACCAGATGATCTATGTGCTCTTTCAGCTATTTCAATCAGAAAAAAACCAATATTTGGTGTAGTGAATATATTTCAGTCTTTATTTAATGGTCCATTTCAGCTCTGTGGATATATTTTTTTATCATTAATTGCATGCCAAAACTTTAGCTGGATCCTATCCATGACTCACTCAGTTAAGATGGTAGAAGATGGATTTTGACTATCCAGTCTCAGCTGCTGTCAGTAACTTCTGGGTAGCCTTTCTCAGGAGTCTGTAACCTCGGCTTTCATAAGCAGCTTCTTGCCACTTACTTGCTTCTTTTGAGTAGTTGATTATGTTTCACTACATAAAACGTTCCCATCAGTCACTTCCGACACACAGATCATCTTGAACTTTGCGCAAAGTGCAGTAAAGGCAGCCTGCCCTCAGGAAGGTCATTAAAAACATTCCATAAAATATCTGCACATCATTCAGATCAGACAAACGTGCCACAGCAACTATCAACAAGGGCCGTGTGGGGAGAGTGCCAAAGCCAAAGCCAAAGCCAGGAGAAATCAATCACTCATTAGCTTTTAGACTAAGGTACATTTTTCATTTCATAATGTTAAAATAAGTGTTACAGAATTATGATGTGGATCTCCTGTGGCTCCTGTGTCATCTCTGTCAGCCCCATATTTCAGGGAGTGTTGTCAGGATCAGAGAAAACCTCCGTGAGGTGAACATTCCCAGCCTCTGGTGTGAAAGGCTGCATCGACTGCAGCTGCTGAATGACCCCAGGGTCACCTTGCAGACAAAATAAACAACTATATTATTCAAATGATAATGATGTGTGTCAATCAAGATGATCTGTTAATAAAATAATAATAATAATAATAATAATAATAAATATCGGAAGTCTGTTTACATTCCAAAATGCAAAAGCTTTCTTCTAATGCTAGCAGCACTCTAATAATTCTTGGGATGACAAACAGAAGTCTGATTCACTGAATAATATTTTAAAATTATTATATAAATTGTGTCTATTATTTACCATGGAGAACAATGGGCTTCCTTTTATGTCCTCTAAATACCAGTTCAAAGAGAACCTCCTATTTTCCTCCTGTCACCTAGTTACAGAATACCCCAAAAGAGTAATGATAATTCCTTTTATTTTCCAATATCACACTACATCCTTGATTTCTGGTACTCAGGTACCTTGGGGCAATCTTAATGACCCTGTTCAGCCTTTACTTGAGTCAATAACAAAATCCCCACAGACTTCAATAGGCCCAGGATTAATTCCAGACAGCTCTGTTTATTAGCAATATTTTTCACCTTATTCTGCAGGACTTCTTGTATTCCTCACCAATATGAAGCCTGGAAAGCAATAGAGCATGGCTTTTCCCCTTCAGAAGAGGTGGTTGAGGCTGCACAATAGGAAAGATCTCTGACGTGTGCTGCCCCTTTCTCCCCATGCCTAGGAGACTTTTGGTTAATCCAAGCCAAAACTTTTCCAGGAGCTCTTTTAGCACTAGGAAAGGGTGGGAGATCGGTAGAGACAGCAGAGCAGTGCTCAAGCTGTTTGTTAATTTATTATTCCTTCATTATTCCTTCATGACTCCCCAAAATTCCCATTCTCAAAAATGACAATGACAAAAAAATCCTGGATTCTCTTCAGCCCCTGAAACCCATCTGGCTGTTCCCAAACATCTCCTGTCCCGCTGAAAACCCGTCCTACAGCCACAGTGTGTGCCCACAGCTGAGCAGCACTCAGCCTGCTTCTGGCAGGACTACACACGGGTCCATGTATAATCACTGCCCTGATTTCAGTGTGTGTTAGCTGTATATTTTAGAAGGGTGTGTTATCCGCACCGAGTTTTCACGAGGCTTTTTTCCCCCTGCATTTCAGTTTCTGCTCTGCAGAGAATCTCTCAGATCATTATAAGAATTATAAGTTGTTATCATTTCATGCCCCTGTTGAGGGGACAATGTGGCACAAGGAGAGGATATATTGCATTTTTTTCAGGTGATTTTTGGTTTTCTGACATCTAACACACAGGGGGTTTTGTATACTCCATCTGAAATCATGAAAAATCACTATTTCCAAGTTTGTGAAATTTCAAGAATGCGAAAAAAGAGAGAGGGAAAATTTTAATAGCAGGGATCAGTCCAATGCAATCATGGTATTAAAGCAGAGCAGCAGGTCCAGTAACCTCTCACAGTGACCATTAACTAGGCCCTCAAAAGAAGAAAACAAGTGCTATGGATTAAAGGAATAACTTCATCTGTGGTTGCTTAATATCTACAATATGACAATTTGAGGAGCTTTCAGAGAAATGATCAGCTGCCTGGGGAAAAAAAAGTATTTTTTTATAATTTGGTGAGGCAGAGAAGCTAAATTGTTGCTAATTTTTTTTTTAATATGAACAGAAAAATCCACATAATTAGATGCTTAACAGTCTGGCATCAGTTCTGTTCCCACTAATGAATTACCTGATTGAAGACTCAATTAATAAAAACATTAAAGGAGAATAATATAATTAACAGTAATCAATATGAGTTTATAGAAACTAAATGCTGTCAAATGAACTTGTTTTTCTTCCTTTTAATGAGATGACAAATTTGATCAAGTTCTAGAGCACGTTTAACTTGTAACCAGAAGGATGTTGGCTACAACAATCCATCAAAATGCTGAATGCCATAAAAGGATATAAATCTTATCTATTTGATCCAGAAATGGATGAAGAAGAGAGAATAATGATTAAACATGTAAGTTCCTAAATAGAGTTTCAAGTTTCAGTTCCTGCCCTGACAAGAGTTTATATTCTCATTGATGAGAATAAATAATACAATTGATGACAATGTTTATAATTTGACTGAGACATTGCAGAAAAACTGGTTAAGGGGAAAGATGTACCAAGATCTGGATTGTTCAACAAGCTGGATGTCAGTAAACAACTTACTAAGAGATGAAAATGAGTTTGTGCTTCCAAGAAGAAAATATTTATTTTTTCTTTATGAGATGAGGGAGTTTGTTGTGGAAAGCAGCAGCTCTGAGAGGGAATTGTTGGTCAGAGGGGATGATCTTGAACTTGAGGGCAGAAGGCCCAGGGTGCCTTTTGTCTGACTAAAAAAGGTTATAACATACTTATTCACAGAGGTTTTGTTGGATCTCTCACAGGCATGAAGCCACAGCACGCAGAATATGAGGCTTATTTCTGACACACCCCTTTCATAAAGCTGTTGGTGAAATGAATAAAGGGATGTGGCACCCCTGGTGTCACCAAAACATTGTCTCAACCTTTACAGGAAACTCCTGAGCTCCTGGAGGACACCCAGGTGGATGTGAGCCAGCAAAGTGTCCTTCACAAAGGTGGTAAAATGGTGTCCTGGGCTGCCCTGGGGGTGTTGGGCACAGGAGGGAGGGGATCACTGCCCTCCACTCAGCACGGGTGAGCTCACACCCTGTCCAGTTCAAGGCTTCTCAGTGCCAGGGGGACGTGGACAGACTGCAGAGAGCCCAGCAGAGGAGCCCTGAGAGGATTAAGGTTCTGCAGCATCTCTCGTGGGGAAAGGCTGAGAGAGCTGGGCTAGGTTAGCCTTGAGAAGGCTCAGGGGGGATTTGACCCATGCATGGAAATCTCTAGAGAGAGGATGCAGGGAGAACAGAGCCAGGCCCCTGCCAGTGGTGTCCAGTGAAAGGACCAGAGGCCAGGTGCACCCACTGATACACGGGAGGTGCCTCTGAACAGCAGGAAACACTTTTTAGTGGGAAGGTGGCCAAGCACTGGCACAGGTTGCCCAGGAAGGTTGTGGACTTGCTTCTCTGGAGCTATTAGAAGTCATCTAGAAGTGGTCCTGGGAAACCAGCTCTGGGTGGCCTTGCTTGAGCAGGGGGGGATGGACCAGATGACCCCCAGAAGTCCCTTCCAACTTCATCCACTCTGTGATTCTGTGAAGTATGAGAATCACCATGTCATGAAAGACAGAACAAGCTGAATTTATTCATCCTAGCAGCAAGGTGATACAGGGAACTGCAGGAGTTAAAAGATACGCCCAACCAGAAAATTTTACTGGTCTAGGATTCAGCTTCAATAAAACCCAGAATGGAAAACAGAATTATGTCTTTATCAGATATAGTGTTCATGACAGGAACAATTTATTCAATTAGACAAAGATTTCATGTCCATGACCTTAAAAAGTAAAACCTAGGCAGTGTTGTTATTATTTGTGCTTCTGCAGGAACACCGTGGCCCATCCAACGGTTGTTCCATGCAGATTTTCTGGTCCATGCTCTGCATGAGTTACATTCCCTGAGCCATTGCAGCTTTTGTTTCTACAAAGCTGTGATCATCCCACGGTTCCTGGTCTATCTTGTGGCTATTTTCATGACTTGCACAAAATAGAGATTTGCTGCTCTACTTTAGGCTAATTCCATATTCAGAGGATGCACAAATGGAAACCCCCAGGGAATGAGAGAAGCTGACCAAACAGCAGCACCCTTCATTTGCACAAGAGATCCTGAACAGCGTAAGAATTTTGACATAATAGGGAACTTTGCTGAATGTTGTTCTTGCTGCTGCAACATTGATCCCTTTTATTTTTGGTCAGCCAGGCATCTTCCTGATGTTCCTGCCTCTGGGATGTGGTCAAATTCTTTTTGATTGTGTTTCAGGCCAGGTTGGATGGGGCTTGGAGCAACCTGGTGTGGTGGAAGGTGTCCCCACCCAAGGCAGGGGGTTGGAATGGGAAGGATTTTAGGTCCCTCCCAACCCAAACGATTCTGGGATTCTATGAACGACAATTAACAGGGAACAAGGCAAATCAAAATGAAGCTTCAGTAAAGAAACTGGTGTGGACAAGGTCATGCACACAGGAGCAATCTTAGCAGGGCTGGGAAAGGGAACCATTCTCCTGAATTCCAGTCCCCCTCTCCACTACACTGATTAAGGTCCCTTCATTTATATTCCATATATTTTAAATAATATTTCTGATTTATGTTTTCAATTAAGTTTTACAGATTTATTATTAACTTAGAAACAACTCTGGCTATCAAAGGGTGGTTTTTTGGATAAAAATACTTAAACAAGACTGGTCATTCAGGGAATTCTGACACTGCTCTTGTGATTCCAGCACATGAGAAAACTCAGTTTAAAGCCTCTGGAAAAAAATGGGCCCTGAAAAAACTTTTGAGTACCTAGTCAGAGAAAAAATTGACCATGATGAAGCTTAATAACAAAGACCAGTATTATCAAAATGGAGCAGCAGTTCTGGGAGAGATTTTTTAAAGAAATAGTGACATTACATCTTTAGGAAAGTATTCTGAGACACCACAAACAAATTCAATTATCAAAGTGAGGATTTTCATAGTTTTTACATTTTAAGTTCTCTTCTGGTACCACATCAAATCATTAGATGCTCATTTCAAAACCAGAAGTGGGAGAGAAGTTAAAATTTGCATTTTCAAATTTCTCATTTTGATAGCAGAGAACAAAAGGTTTAATTTCGGAACTGTTAAAAATTACTCATTTGCACTTCCTCATTCTTATGCCTGTTAGTCAGGAAAAATAGACTGTTATTGTGCTTCTGCATTTATAATATGAAAGCAATGATCTACAATTACCTTAGGATTACAGCACTAAATTGTATGTTTATATTAATATTAATATCATGTTCTAGCACTGGAATGAATACTTCATGGAAAGCAGTGAGGATGCAGTTAACCTAAATCAAACAAGTTGTGCCTAATTTTTTAGGCTATATCTGCCATGACTTAACTAGCACAGAGTAGTTTATATCCATATTACTAAACTTTAATGGACTCAAGGGACTCTAAATCAAGGTGATCATATTGATTCAGATTCCTGGGAATAGGGTCTGGGCTTTCTTGGCCCCTAAACTGTGATTGGAAGCTGCCTGAAATTTCTGATACGAAAACCAGGTCAGGCTCGTGTGAAATTCTAAGGAATAGGAAAATTGAGCAGTCAGAAATGTTCCTTGTCAGATATATATTTATATACATATTTATGGGAAGGGAAGGGAAGGGA